>JAQFZP010000428.1:0-36581 GCA_034695745.1 Geophilus truncorum
TTGATGGCTAGCCGGCAGCCGCTTCAGCCGCACTATACAACCAGCGGCTAGCGGCTTGATAATTGGCACCAGATGTCAGCGGCGGCGGATCTTTAAACCCATAAAATGGCGGCCGAGCCAGCCTAGCCGCCTCGGCGCAACCCTCTACAAGTAACAATACCGGTAACTAGTTAGTCAAAATTAAGTAACTTTACAACACATGTTGGTTTTAGTGACAGAAAGTGATAAGTCATTTGATTAGTCTTAATGGGAGGACTTGTAACATGGAGTCATTTTTTATACACAGTGTTTGGATAGTTGACAAAATGCAATTTTAAAATTATGTCAAGTTTATATCGAAAGACAAATCTATGACATTATCATTGCCTCAACACCTGCTAAACTAATGTTTGTGATCAGTAGATCACTTTCAACAATAAACCAGTTCGAGCCACTTAACCTTTAAGTATTCTTTACTTTAAAAAACCCCCAGCAATTTTACTCAAACATTAAGCTTAAACTGCTTAAAAAAACATGATTCAAACTTTTTATACCAAAATTGAGTCTAGGCCAATTCCATCAAGAAAACTAAACAACCAAAAAAAAAAAAAAAATACTTTAATGCAGCTTTGATAAAAAAAAAACCCAAATTCACCACCAGACCCAAACACAGCCTCAAACTCTTTGATTAAAGTCACAACAACCCCCAAACCCCATATTTTATTAACAAAACACCCTCACTCACCCATCAGAACATCAATCAAACATTAATAGACCGGCACCAAACTGCCCTCTACCGACAACTCACCATAAACAAAACCTGTATGAAACCCATTTGTAAACACACCACACACACCTTAATCATTTTTTCCCTCCATTAATCTCCCACAAGTAAAATTTCAATTTTTTTTTCCTTCAACATGTAAGCAAAGGGATAAATTCCAAGAGAAGCAGCTGTAAGGAACCGGAGAGCAATTACTACACCGGTTGTGCGTGTAAGCCAAAGCTTATTTTCAATCGAGGGAAAAAAGTTGAGCAGCGGGTGTTACCGAGACCAGGAACAAAGAAGACATTAATGGCGAGTTGAAGGAGCAGCTGGAGGAAAAGCGTGGTTGAAACTGAAAATTTGGGCGTTGGTTTCGGTACATCGAACGATACTGAGACTAGATAATGAGAAGAGTGTAGAAGTTTCTATTGGTCAAAGTGATTTAGCCGCTCGGTGATGAAAGCCGAGCGACTAATGCAGTTGCGCTCGACTTGGTTTTCTAGAAGATTGATATTTAGTTGTTGAATCTATATGTTGTTGGGTCTTAAAATGTTCGTCTTGTCAAGCTGAATCGAAAGTGGCAGATGTGTCAGTGACTAGATTTATATGCATTGGCATTGTTGAAATGAACTTGAATTGTGAACATTCATTAATCTATACTTGAAGCTAATTTGGTGACTTTTGCAATCATCTTACACGTAATTTACAAGTAATTACTGTTTGTGTTGATTAGATTTAAGTTAATCACATATGAGTTTAGATCACTTTACTTTTAATTTTGCTTGCAATAAAAAAAAGATAAGCATTTCTCATATTTCAGACTTTTTTTTTTCTTTTGATATTGTCAATTTAAACCAATAATTACTGGAATCTCAAGGTTGATGTCTGCAGGTAAAGAACTCCTCATTTCTTTAATCAATACAACCTTGAAAAGATTATTGCAGAAATAACTACACGTAGCTACGAGCAGCAACGGGTAATAATCATCCTCGACGAAACAAACGTACGGTACTTAATAATTTTCTTCGCCACTCGATGAAAAAATTACATGTAATTATTTGGAACCTCAAACTTTCGTTCTTGATTAATGAAAACATTCTTGGATGCGAGAAGAGCGTATTCTTATTTGCTGTTTATCTTTCAATGAATGTTAAATTAAAGAAAAAAATAATTCAGCTTTTGCTCACTAATGGATTGGTGATGAAATTGTTGCTGCAATCAAGCCGTCGATGACAACTACCAGCAACAAGCTGTCATTGCATTCATTAATGCAGTACAGGGAATTTCTCTTATTGCAAGGGTTGTTAAGGAATTAGCCTGGCTTTAACCTTTAGCATTGTGTGTGCAGGGTCAACTGCCGACAATCAGTGAAATAAAATTTAAAGATGCTGCACTGAAGCAACTCTTGTAAAAATCCATAGTTAATTCTTGGATCAGTGCTGACAAGAATGAAAGCTGCTCCTTGTAGCATGAATTGCCTGCAATGCATCTGTTGATTTGTGTGGATGCATTGCAGGCAATTCATGCTACAAGGGGCGGCTAAGCTTTGTGAGTACGAAACAGCAAACAACTGTGCATTGTTTTTACAAAAAATTTAACTGGCTAAAAAAAATTATTTTATTATACAAACTTTATGATTTTTAATAATAATTTAGTTAAGTTTATCTGACTTTTAAAATATTATTTATTCATAATTCTACAATGTTTTTAGAAATGCCATTGCAGCAGATTACATGATTTAGCTGTTTGTAGTAGGTGTTCTCTAAGAAATGTAATGATGATGAAAGAAATAATAAATGTGTTTACACGGACTATCAAGAAGTAGATTGGGGTGAAATTAGAGGAAATGGGACAAGAATTAAATGTCTTGGAGTTGAAGGGTGTGAGAAAAATGCGCGAATTAATAAGCGTGTAAATTTTTGAAATGTAATTAAAGCGAAGATTATTCACACTAATGTGGAAACTTTCGCCTGTTGATTATCAATTACGGGAAGATTAACCCTACACACACTTTTCATATTTCCTCAGGGAGGGGAAATTTCGGAAATTATTTTTTGGTGGGGAATTATGATTGGAATGTTTTTTAATTGGAAGTTGGAATGTGATGTGAAAAGTTAATACTGGGAGAAAGAAATGCCGGTGAAGTTTGATGTGTTCGTTCAGAGTGAATTATTAAACTGTTGACTTTTGGGGTTTTTAGTTGCAAATGGTGGAAACTGATAAGTGTTGGAAGAAGATATGATGGATTGTAGCATAAGGTCGTCAGCGACTACTTTGGCCATACGTGACTTGTCACATGACATTAATGTACTCAGATTTCAATTATGGCAACAGTCTTGTAAAGGCTTTTCGCTGAGTCAAAAAAGCCGCTTAAAGCCTGGTTCCAACAATGGCTTCTTTTAGAGCATTTTGGGCCATTGCTGTTGTGGTTTCGATAACCCGTTAATGAGAAAATCCATATTTTGTTTTTCTTGTTTCATCGTAGCAGGAACTGGTGAAGTTTCTATTAAAATGTAAAGCATAAGCTGCATGAGGTTGAGATTCCCATCGGAGAATCGGTCGAGGCACAGAATTGAAAATTCACGAGGCAAAAGACTTTGGTTGAATGTTGAAATTTTTGATACAACAAGAATCTACATGCTGTGACATGAACTCAGATAGTTTTAACTTTTAATTCAGCTTTCAATATAATTTGCCAATTTTATTTATTAAACCCAGAGATTCTGTCTAGCAATAATTGGCACAGAGAGAAAATAGATTTTTACTATTGTTTGAAATGAAAAAGAGAAAAAGACATTCATAATTAATTACATGATAATGCTTTTTAAAGTAATTTGCCACTAGGTGGCATTATATAATTCTTCTGTCATTTACAATTATTGAGGCAAAGCTGTAATCAATAAACTGGCATTTTGTTTTTTGAAGCAACAAAAAGGTTTTATCAGCTAATCTTGTAGATCCAAGATCCAGGTAGTCAATATTTATAGCCAAACATGTTCAGAAAAGGAATGTCATTTTTAATAACCTAAATAATAAATACCTTTCCGGCTTTATTCGAACTGCAGAACAGAAGCCGCTTGAATTCAACGACAATATTAAGGGATGTTTACCAATTTCTTGGAAGTTGAAATCAAATTCTAAAGCCACATATGTTTTAAAGGAAGCCAACCTTGATAAAAGTTCCATATATATGAGAATCTAATAGTATTTCACATGAAACATACAATGGAGAGTAAATATTTCAAGAACTCTGTAAATAATCTTTGCTAGCCATTGGGCAATTGTTTCTTTGTATTAAGAGATTGTTGAATTTCTGAGATTGTGCAATTGTGCTTACCTCTAGCAATTTATTTGAAGACATTATTATTTTATTTGATAGAAAAACAAAAGAACAATTGTCAACAAAAGCTTTTATAGACAAAATATTTTGTCATTTCACTTTAAGTTAAAATCTTAATTTGATAAAATTTATAAAATTTATCTAATTGACTAATTTAACTAATTTTAATAGGTAAGTTTTATAAGAAACTGGGAGTCACTTATTTAAGATGGTAACAAGTATCCAACAAAATGGCTGCCACGAAATGCAGATGATCCAGATCATTTAAATGTTCAAGGCACTTAAAGGAAAAGTCACTTAACTTAAATATGAAGTTGCCTCCATTTTGGGTGATTGGTGGGGCAAGATGGCGGAAGGGAGTTGTTCAACTCTAATTACTCGATGCAGAATTTATTAGAACAGCGCTTTGTGCTAAATGCAAAATTGTTGCTGAATCACAAGCAGAGGTGAGCCTGAATTGCAATAAAGTTGTTCACGTGCCCGATCGAGCACAAATCATCTCTTAGTCATTTACTGCAGTTGCTGGAGCCAACTCAATTAGTCAATTGTTTAATATGCTGCATTAAAACGAGTAATTGCAGTCAAAGTTCAATTGAAATTTTTGTGATGGATAAATTCTAAATGCAAAGGTTTGAAATAAATTTTGTGGTTAGAGTGAAGGGTAACTTGGAATTATCAATTCAAAACATTAGTAATTTGTAAAGGTCAAATGAACTGAACTGGTTTATTATTAAAAGTGAATTTATTCATTATAAATATTAATGTACAGTATAAGTCAAATAGTTTTTTTTTTTTTTTTACATTTTATAAACCGTTTAGAGTGGCTTAACTACTTCTAGCTGCCCCTTATAGCATAAATTACCTGCATAGCCTTAGAATTTAGAATTGATGCATTGTAGGCAGTTCATGCTACAAGGGGCAGCTAAATGTGAAAAAAAATATAACGTGATAAATTAATGTTTTTGCTAGTAGATTTATTTTTAGCTAAACCAATTAGCTTTTCTTGACCTTTAAACTGAAAGCAAAAACAATCTCACCAATTATCTACAGTAGAATTTATGTTAGTCTAGGGAGTATCTGAATTAAGGTAAGGCAATGGAGTCTTTTGTTAGATAATTTTCTTTACATTACCTTGATGTCCAAAAAAAATAAAAGTTCTTGAAATTGAAACCATAAAAAAATCTCAAAAATTGAAGAAATTTTGATTTTCATAATTTAATAAGAAAAAGCTGAACAAAAAATAATCAACAAAAGCAAATCTTAATTAAATTCAAATTTTTAACAATGAGCTATAGGGTAAGTAGTTCAATCCTATTGACGGAAATGTCAACAATTCCTCTCAAACCATCCATAACAATACCTAAAATCATCCATAACATGGTTCAAGCCATCTCTGAACAATTTCTTAAGCTTTCTACAACAATGCCAGAAACATTTCTAACAATATAAAACAATAAAAAAGTATTGTTTGGGTTTGTTGATTGTTAAGATGTTGTTTAAATGATTTGAAGCATTGGTGAAAATATCTTGAGGCAGTGTTGAGAATATCTTGAGGCATTGTTAAGAATGCATTAAGCCATCTGAACAATCTTTTAAGCTATTCACAACAATGCCTGAAACCATTTCTAACAATTAAAACAATGCCTCCAGCCATTATTATCACTGCCTCAAGATATTTTCAACAATGCTTCAAGCAATTCTAACAACACCTTAAATTATCCCTAGCAATCAACAAAACGCAAACAATACTTTTTGCCTCAATCCATTCCAACAATACCTCACGCCATCTCCTAACAATCATAAAAAAAAACTCTAACAATACTTTTTTCTACCCAACAATACAGTAGAAATTGAATTAAAGAGCAAAAACGAAAACAAAGAGAAAAAGATAAAAAAAAGAAATAAATGGCTTGTAAAGAGTTAGTGATTAAGTGGCAGTGATTTCGGAATCGGTGAGTCGACGGCTGCAGCACCGGCGGTGGTTTGGGGGATTGTGGGTGATAAAGTAAAATGGCGAGGCAAGTGCCGGGGAGGAGCTTGCATCCATTCATCCCGAAAAATATATTTTTTTATCCGCTCTGAATCGAATCAGGCGGAAAAGTGGATGAGTTCGTTTTCTGCATTTCTACAACGCGATTTTCCCCGGACCGCGCGTCTCTTTTGTGCGCAGAAGAAGTCTCCATTTTCAAAAATGCCTCACAGAAAGGGAATGCGCTTGATAGAATAAATTCCAATGGAAATTTTTAACGTTTTATATGTTATACATCATGCGCAGAGCCCGGAGGAAACCGGCTTCGGGATTGTAAATCTCCTCGGTCTCCGAATGCTTCTTTTCGAAAATGATTACAAAAATAAATTTCCGAAGAAAATTGCCTCGTAATCAATAATCAATCGTTTTCTAAAGAATTTTTTATTTTTTATTTTTTTTTTGCTTCTTTTATGGCGGTGGTCGTTCGACGATATTGTGTAATGTAATAGAAATGTGAGATTAGTTCGGCGTTCAGTCACCAGTTGCTGGGGCGTTGCCAAAACTTAAATGGGAGCTTCTGTCTGTAACATAAATCTATTTGAATGAAGAGGAGAAATTGTTTTTTTAAATACTCTCTTTTCTTCTTGAAGCTCGCTTCCATTCTTCAAAGCGAGTTTTCACGGATAGGTATAAAAGCCTTATAATTATGCAATTTTGTTTTTATAATATAGTTTTATTATATGAATAGTGTTGTGCATTATAAAATGGGTAAATTATACAGTAAACCTTAACATTGTTTTTCCCATGTTGGGTCAAATGTGACTCATGTTGACAATATAAAATATTTAAAAATATTAGTTGTCAAAAAATGTTTATAAACCCAAATGTATTTTCTTTTGAATGTCTAAATAAAATAATTATGATGATAAAATTATTAATTTTAAATTTTAAAATTATTATAATGATAACTTGATTTTGAGTCAAATTTAACCCAACACGGAATTAATGCTTCATATTAGTAATTATATTTTGGAATCTTATTTGCTGATTTTTTATTCAAAGCATTCTGGGAAAAATGTAAAGTTACAAAATTCTACCTTGTCAGGTAGTTTGATGCTTTAAGAGTGTTTATTATTTCTATCTTACAAAATCGGCTCTTAATTCTATACTTTACTCATAGCGCTTTAGAAGAATTTTGTCACCAGGTGGCACTACTGGTAACTTTTACCTAGAATTGTTTTCTAAATCAGATGATGATAGAGACTGACCAATAAGCTTCATCTTTTCTCTCTGTGTTTGTCTTCATTATTTTAACTTACCTAGTTAAACTCCTTTACATGGATACTGTATAATGACAAAACTGTATAATTACAAGACATTTATACACAGGCAACACTCAGAACAATATTTTCCTTTATTTGCTAGTAAACTGGAATTTTATTGCTCTACAACTCTCTTTTGGCAACAATAAGAAATGATGGTTTTCACTGAAAGATCCATTTTCTTTATGGGTCATCTTTTGCCATTACTGCAAATTTAGTTTAGCAGTAAACCATCTCTTCTTTAATAATTATGGTGGGCACACAGAGGGCGCTTTAGCTCGGTTTTTGCTTTATAGCTTTACTTGCACAAGTTGATGCAGCAATGATGGCTATTTGTAAGAAGACTCCTTGTTTTTATCCAGTCATTTAGAAGTGCATAGATGAATAAGAATATACTAAATCCATAAACTTCTTGAAAAGATGTTTTCAACATGGGCTTTTCGGAGTTTTTGTTTTCGATGAAGTTTTTGGTGAAGTAAAAATGAAATCTTATCAACAGCTGCTTTAAACCATTAAATCGACATGGTCAAAACAACGCCCAGAAGAAAATATGAGCTGACAATATCCTGTGTTCATATTGTAACTAATATGTGGCCATTAAAAGCACAGATATATTTAGCGAGAGGTTAAATAACCCTAGAAGTAAAAGGTTGTTTACAAAACTTTATCAAGCAGTTGTAGTTAGAGATGGTAGAGTAAGATATTCATTTTGGGATATTCATTTTGGAACTGAAGACTGAGTACAGGAAATACATTAATTTTTTTTAAATAAAATTGTGGACTTTGATCATATTACAGTCAAGTTCACTTTATAAGAGCTCTGGATATACAGTAAGAGCAGTTCTGTTACGAGTGTCATTTTCAAATCTCCAATTTTTTTCTATATGTTTTTAATGTTAACATAATCTGCTTATAATATAAGAGCATATTGCTTTTAAGAGCTATTTTTTTGAAATTTTTTAATGTTTTTTAGCATTGATTTTAATCCGCAATTTTAATTTGCAACGTGTGAAACAACTCTAAGAAAGTGAAACTAAGACGACTACTAACAAATAATATTATTATTGTAAATTTACAAATTATTTTTATAGTTTTTTATATTATTTCTGGTATCTTTTATTAGTTTTTTAAAAAAAAAGTTCGGTTATAAGAGCCACATTCGGACGTCCGAACCTCAATCTTAAGAGTAAACTCGACAGAATTACTGTATACAGTAATAATATGTAAATATAGTATCGATTGTTTTGAAATCTTTATTTACAATTTTATTATATACTTACCTTAATCTATTATTCATAAATATCTAATAAATTAGCAGTGAACTTTGCTGTAATGACTTACAACTGACTTGTTAATGACACCATTTTTTAATCTCTATCGGTAGCTTAATTAAATCAATGAAATATGTCTTCTTGGATCATGTGGTGATTCAAAACAGTAATTGTGTCAATATATAGGTTTTCATTGCCTTGAGCAATTTGAGTTTTCCCTCTCTTTCATTGAAGCCAAGTTTGGGACGAACCGACCCCTATTTAGCCAAAGGCAAGAAATTTTCAGACATGAAATACACAATTCTGAAGTTTTAAATTTTTGAGATTTAAAAATCAGAATTATGAATCCCAGATAATTGTTTGCGTTTGTCCATACTGTACGTGTTTGCAGGACTGCGAAGGAACTTGGGACTCGACACTATGACAAGTACTATTTGAGATTACAACTTAATTCCTCTACTCCCAAGACTGTATTACGTTTTAGTGAGTAGGAAGGAATGAGTTGCACTTCTTTAAAACCCACAAAGCCATTCCCCCCATACACATGCCACACAGTGCCTTCATGTTTTAAGCCGAAAATTGACTTTTGCGCCGATAAATTGGAACGAATGAAAAGAGAAAAGACACGCTAATGAAAGCGGCATGCGCCGTTTGCGCATTTGTGTCTCATCTTTATTTTTAATCCCGCTTCCCCAGGTTGGGTGGGAAGAGTTAATTTGCCTGGCACCAGATTCTTTTCCGCCATCTAAATGTTGTGCACGTGGTGGTTTTGGTGGAACCTCCTTCGCTTTATTCCTTTTGCGGTTTTGCCACATGGTGTCGTCGTCGCAATCTTCGCAACGAGTGCAATCTTTTCCTTCCACGCATGCGTAAAAGGCACTCGCTCTATAAAAGCGCAATTTAATTTGCCCGAAACCCCCTTAAACTTTCGCCGGATTTCTTGCCCAATTTTTATGTCGACGTGTTTATTTCAAAATGGCAGAAATGGCGTCACTTGGCGATTGGCCATTTTTCAATGACTGTGAAAATAAAAGTTGCAAGAGAAGCATTGGATAGTTTTTATCAAGTCAATTGAGGCATTGCGATGGCAATTTTCTGTTTTTTGACGTTGTGAATTGCCTGCGAAAGGTTATTGCAATCGATTTACTGGAATTTCATATTTTGAGACAATTGAATCTAGTTGAGGTTTTAATAAATTTATTCTTTTCTGCAAAGCCAATTCCAAATGGTGTTATGGAAAGAAAAGAAATTCTAACTAAATAGAATTCTACTGATGCTTTTAATGGATGATTCTGTCAGTTATATATAGATCCAAAACAGGTTTTTTAAATTTTTCACTCTGTTGACTTCATTTTGACTCTAGAAAGAGTGGGAATTAAATTTTGCATAATTAAAAAATTATTTTAATTGCCATAAGGTTGAACTAATTATTAATTTAAGTCTATCATGGAAATCACTAGATCAATAGATCAATAGAAAACACTCATTTTATTGAGCGTACTGGTAACTTGGAAAGTTTAATACAATAACATTAATTGTTGCTAGGTTACGATTGCATTGTATCATGAATGGGTAGGATGGATGAATGGATATATTGTTTAAGGTTACCAGTAGCTACTTTGGTCATGTACAGTATGACCTGTCATGTGACATTAAATAGGACAATGAAACAAAAGTAGAAAAAAACAACGCTACAGTATTCTAACTATGCATTATATTTAATCAGTTCTGATAATTTTGATGTTTTATAGATGCTCTAATTGAGTTTCACTACTCAATAAATATATCAATAAATTTTAATATCAATAAATTGTATAATATAAATGGATAAAATTGCAAAATCTATCACATTAACTTAAAATGTATTTTTTTCCATCAATTTTGTACTGATCAAGTTCTACTGGAAAGAGGAGGAAATGGTACAAAAAGTGGCCAGTGGCTACTCTGTTTGTTTGCATACCTATCTAAGAAAATAATCAACTTGGTAGACTTAAAAGGCTTAAAAGACAACTTGGGAGACTTCAAAGGCTTAAAAAGACCACTCAACGTTGCAAAACAAAAAGACATCAATAGAAATCAATAGAATAAGACAAAATATCCAGAGACGTAAGACATAAATGATGAAAGCACAAAAATCGGAAATTTTCAATACCTGACCCCATTAGAAACAAAGTTGCCAAGTTACAAATTTTTTGTAGCAAAATTACAAATATATTTCTATTTACAAAATGAGGTGTGCAATTCTCTCAAAAACTGACCCACTTGCAAGTGTTCCTGAAGTCTTGCAGAGAAGTCTAAGATTCCATACCTGTGCAGGAAAGCCCATCTGCAACCGCAAACTGCCTCTTCATCACTGCCACTGGTGGCGATCCGGCTTTAAAGTCACCTTTGACACCAGGTTTGGCACGATGATTGATATTCCCTTCGGAGGCCGGAGAGGGGGTCTTGAGCGGAGCACGTGCTTTTTTACCTACCACCAGGGAAATGGGGCGCACGCACCAATCATTGGAGGTGTTTTTAACTCCCGGTGGCAGTGATGGCAGAGGTGGGGATGCGAATGGCAAACGCTAGGAGGATGTCAGCTCCAATTGCACCAAATCACGTGAGGGAGTATTTTTTCTTGTTTGAGTCAACTGGTGGCGGTTGACGTACTGATTCGGGGCTGCAATGGAAACACCCCATCAATAAAACAAAGTCGAGTGGGAGAGCGAGCGAATAAAAAATGGCAGGTGCGAGTGTGTGGAGTGGTGGAGCGCTTTTGTCCAATTTCCAAGTGCCGGTTTAAAGGGAATGTGCACGTGTCACTGCAATTAGGAGGAATAATGCTTAAGGTTGCCAGCGACATGTCACACAACAGTTGGAAGAACTTAAAGTCTAAAGATGCCTAAAAAGGGCTCTAACTGACCATAGAAAGAGTTTTATAGTTGAAATGTAGTGTTATTTAGATTCAGCTTGTTGAGACGAACATTTTGAGTACCTACATGGCATAGATTCAATTGCAACAATAGATGCAAGGCAGGATTGAAAAGATTGGGTTTTCGGCTTTTGGATATTGAATTGCATCTGGAATTATTTAAGTGGTGAGGGATTCAGATTCACAAAACAATGATTTTGTGATATAACAATGCACAGCTGCAACAATTAGTTTCATTGTTTCATTGGCAACTCATACATTCAACTTCACCACAAAAACAACATTTTCAACTCCCACAATACCCTTCAATACAACAATCAATTCATCTTCTCATTCTTTTTCACACAGAAACACAAAACGACATCCAACGATACATAAGAAACACTTATAAAAAATTCATCCAGGAAAACCTCCATCTGAAGCAATCACACTTTTCTTTCTATTTTCCATTTTCCATTTTTTCCTTTTTCTAAATGGGAATTGCATTCTACAAACTGCAGCATTCTGATTGATATTCATTGCAAGTTCTTTACAAACCCGAAAGCCACTTTGTTCGCTTGTTACCTTTCGAAAAGAACACTTTCCTTCTTCGGTCTCTGCTTTAAAGAGGCCGGTTGCTCGAAAAGCCGGTGCGGACAAAACACCGAGCGGAACAAGAATAATTGGTGAAATTTATGGCCAAAACTAACATTGTAGCAATTATTGAAAATGGAAATGGAGTGAAGCCCCCGCGGATAATTTCCCGTCTTGATTAGTGCGCGTTGTTAACACAAGAGGGCGGGACCTGAGGGTTTCGGTATTTATTTTACGATATGTTAATCAATAAAGAGTGGGAGTGAGTGAATGAGAGATATAAAAAGTTGTCAAATGGAGGTGTTTATGTTTATTTCTTCTCTCCTGGGATGTTAGTTGGAAGTTTAGCGCCATCTTTTGGTGGTTTTTATGATGTCATGGTGTTTAATTAGATTGTAAAAGTTGTAGAAGTGAATTAAGAGTCGAAGTGTTTCTTTTTGCAGGTTGCAATGGTTTTGAAATTAGTGCTTATGTGGCAGAATGTTGAACTAAGCTCGGAGACATCTAGTGAGAAGTAGTGGCAAAATGTCAGTTGAATATCACTGCACATTCTTGATTTGGTTTGCATAATTATTATGCATGTAACTATCTCAGTTGCCATCTTGTATAGTGGTGTGACACTTTACTAGAAATAAGTGTCTCTTCGTTTTCGATGTTAAAGTTTCTGCGAACTGCTGCTGCATAGCGGCAAAAAGTGAAACACTTTTAACAGTGTCAAACTGCTGCTATATATGGGCTTAAGTATAGATTAATTAGCTTTTCCTAATCGGTCTAATTTTGATTTAGTGGTTCAGTTGAACACGCCGAGTTCGAATCTAACTGTGGTTTTTGTCGAAAATGAGTCGAAGCTGCAAGTCTTGATAGCACAACTGAACTGGAAAAACGCATGATCGTCATTTTGCTTGCACGCCTTATCGAACCGCTAGGACTTACACTATTTCAGATAAGGTTAAATTAGCACTGGAAAGGCTATGTGCTTAATCCATGAATTTTTCTGATCCCAGTTCAGTTGTTTATTAGGGAATGGCCATTAATCTACACTTTAACCTGCTGTTTTTAGGGTATGTCATACTGTTAAACTATTTTCTAAAAACATCATAAACAACAAAAACTAATACAGGTCGAACCTTGTTATAACGAACTTTAAGGGACTGAAAAATTGGTTCGTTATAACGAATATTCGTTATATCGAGACGAATTAGTATACGATTAACTTAGACAGGACTTTGAAATAATTCGTTATAAGCGAGTTCGTTATAACGACGTTCGACCTGTATCATTGAACATGGCCAATGTCATGATTGAACGGCAGATGGCGCAAATTATAAAGTTACTATAGGAACTTGGAGGTTAATGTACATGATTATTGGTCACACTGGAGTTGGCAGAGCAAATCGTAATCAATATACGGTAACTTTCAATGATCAATTCGGGGCAAACCTCAATTAGCTTTATTAAATTCAGCTGAAATTGAACCTAATGTAATACGACCGGTAAATTTGCCAACAAAAGGTGTTTTGTAATTTGATCTTTATAAGTGTAATAGAAGAACATCATATTAGATTAATAGTCATTTCATTACCCTATTGCACAACTGAAATGGAATGTGAAAAAGAGATAAAATAATTAAACGCTAATTTTCTACTTGACATATTGAATGTTATACATCTTTATTCCAGTTTAAATTAATTATGCAACCATAATATTTCCAGTTCACTTGTGCTATCAGAACTTAAACCAATTAAAAATTTTCATTTTTATGATATTAGGTTAAAATTAAACAGATAAAATAAAAACAAAATTATGGAATATCCAAATATGTCTTATATAAATGCAACCTAATGCAGCGCCGTGCAGAGACAGCATTTGCCCCTAACCGAATACAAAAATGTTAAAAATATCAAAAAAAATTATTTTTATTTCGTCGGTCTTTAGAAAACACTAAATTCACTCACAAAAAAACACCGGAAGTCCGGTTTTTCTCACAAAAAAACCCCAAAAAGTGAGAAACCGGTAAATAGAAACCATAAAACATACTTTTGAAAAAGAGAAAAAAATTGATGTTGACTGATATGCTTTGTACGGAAACCTCGAGACGACAATCTTATTTAACTTCCTGTTGTTGTTGTTTGCGGTAAATGAAAGTTTGCAGCTGATTTTGATGGAGTGCACGGGGCCGCAGACGTCGGTGCCACGTAACATTTTGTGGGTGACTTCATAATGCTGCTCCGAGCATCCATCATGCGCTCGGTTCCCGCAAAAAATGCGACAGCGCCGCTTAACGGTGAGTGTCTTCGACAACACACTTAAGTCTTTTTTTTTTTTCTTTTTTTTTTGTTTTTTATTATTATTTTGGTTCGTCTTCATCTTTTGTGTATACGAAATGAAATTCAGAGGTGAGTTGATATGCTTTGCGTTTTATAGCCACTATGCATTTGAGTTTACGCCTAAATAAACGTCAAGATGAAGCCCGAGATAAAGCGCTCCATCCCATTTTGCCTTTAGTTTTACTGCACTGCTTGCTTCGTTAGTGTCACGTAAAAATGAGTTATTTGCTGGGATTTAATCTCAGATTGTAATTTTTTTTTTGTTTTGTTTTGTTGAGGAAAATGAAGTTTTTGGTTTTCGTTAGTTTTTGAATTGGAGTTTAATTTGATTGTATTGAAATTAAAGGGAATGTTAAGAGTGGGGTTTTTTTGGGGGGGTGTTTTTTTTTTATGAATTTTTATTTTTTTTTTTTTTGGGTGTTTTAGAGGTTAATGATTTTTTTTTTTTTTTTTTTGGTTATGCTGTTTTTGAAATTGGAGTTAAATTTGAATACGGTTAAATTAAGGGGATGTTAAATGTAATTGTTTTTGTGAATTTGTTAAAGGGAAAAGGTAAAATGTTGGTATAGTTGAAAAGTTTGAATTTTTGATTATTTTTAAAAATAAAGTTTAATTTGATAAAATTTTATATAAAATAGTTATGAAAATTTAGATCAATTTTTGCTTATTTTTATTCGTTTTTGTTTATTTTTTTAATATAAGTTTTAAGTTATTTAAAATTAGAATTTAATTTACATTTAAATTAAAAACAAAATTTTTTTTTCAATATTTATGTAAAATGAATTAATTGAAAGAATTTAACTAGAAATAAGAATTTTTTCAATTATTAAAGAATTTTTAATTTATTCAAATTTTTTATATAAACACTACATATATTAAATGAAAAATTAGTAAAAAGTATTTTTTTATTTTTATTTATATAAAAAATCTGTAATTTTTTAGATTTAATCTTAAACTACAATTTCTTTACATAAAAATTTAATTTCTTAATTTATAGCATAAAAATTAAATTAAATTAAAATAGAAGAAAAAATGTTTTAGTGGTAGGTACTTTACATTTTGGAGAAAGTGAAATCTTTACTCATTAAAGTGAAAGTGAATTAGGCATAAAGGTAATATTATTATGAAAATTAAAAAAGGAGTTAAAAATAAATAAAGGAAAGCATAGAAGAATAAATTGAGTTATAACTTGGTAAACAAGATCAAAATAACATTGCAAATAAAAAACATTTTTTTTTTCCAATTTCGTTAAAATGAATCAAAACAAGAGGAGAAAATCAATTGAAAACAATGCTGGTAATGTAAACAGAAACCAAATTAATATTTGAAGAAGTCTTAGACCTACAGCAGCTGGTGTTGTATGTCTGAAATTGTACCTGGAAACATAAGTGATATGTTGTTGAATTTTGGCAAAGAAGCCATATTGATTGTGAAGTTTTGAATAACAAACTATTATAATAACTATATTAGTGTAAATAATTTAAATCACTTTAAATGAAGGTAAATAACAAGTACATATTTTACTGAAATTTTTGATGACATTATTTTGTTTGTTTTAAAGACTGGTTAATCTGAGATATTGACTTAAGGATAATGAAATTGTCCCAAATTGATACAAAACAATTGTCATACTGAATTAGTGTGGCTTTTATCACTACCTCAATAATGCAAACTTTGGGGAGATTTCATTACTCTTAAGTCGAGGAGCTCTCCTTGTCAATTTAGATTTTTATTTTATCACTGGTCACATAAAATGTTTACAATCACTTACAGTATACATAAACAGTCACTCTTTGTGAGTCAGCTGCAAAGTGTATGGTCAAGATGTTGTGGAGTGGATGATTTCAGATGATGTACTTGTCAAAATGTGGTGGAAATTGGCAGGGTAATTATCTATTATCTATTAGATGAAAGACAAAATAACAATTTGTGGGTTAAAGCTCTTCATCATCAAAAACAAGTTGTAAACAATAACTGGAGACTCAAAAAATATTAAAGCCATCTGACAATTGCAGAAGAAGCAGGAGATAAATTAATGCTAAACCTGGCAAATACAGAAACTTGCTTGAGGTAAGATTTAGGGATCACGAAGAAAACAAAAATCCACAAGAAAAGAACCAAAACAACACATGGAAAGAACAACAAGAGCTCCAAATCCTATCGAACGTTAAAACTGAAAATGAAGAAGAGAAAAGATAACCATTATAGACTCTGTTGGGTCTATTATAAACGCCCTCACTTGCAGTGTACCAACGGGAGAGGTCACGAGAAAGGTCACGAGAAATCTAAAGCGTAGATGCTTCCCTGCAAAATTCCCGCTCCAAATATTCCCCGATCTCAATCGATGTGATTATCGCACTTCGTGCAATATTCTCACTCCAATTGAGCTCTTGGGAAGTTGTTTGTGGAAATCGACTTTCTTTACGATTAACCGAGAGGATTTATACGAGTAATTTTGCAGATACAGAGGTTTGGCTTAAATTATTTGAAAATGCGTCTAGCCACTGGCAAATTGAACTGCAGGTGGTAAAACTGTAATCTTGAAGACCAGGTTTAATCTGCTTGTAACCTGGAGCCAACTGATTGGCCCTCTGACCGTTAAAGCATCCACAACGAGTGACCGGTTCCATCAAGCAAGAGAGGAAAGAAAACACTCAAGCGCGCTAATTAAAATGCAACAATTTACGCTGACATCAAATTTCCTTTATCCACCCACACAATTGATCAATGAAACAACAACTACAACTGTAAGTAAACAAGCAAGGAGATGGCCAATTTCCTAACTGGTAAACAAAATGTGATCAAGGACCATTTCATCTCACAGATTGCATGATGTAGCCTGTGGAGGTAATGGAAGAATGACCTTTGAACCATGTTTTATTACCTACATTATGTATGCTATAAAATGGAGGTAATTATCTCAGAAGGTGCACGAGCTGAACTTGGTTCAAGGCATGGATCATCTGATGTAGCAATGTTTTGGGGATCATTTAACTTTGAGATTTGTTTTGTAGCTTTTATTGAGCATATAGATGGATAGATAGATAGAATGGTTAAGGGTCCAGTGGCTACTGTGGCTATATATAGATTAGTGGGATGATATAAAAAACTAAAAGGGTTAAGAATTTTTATATAGTGGTTTAAATCTCTTGTAACACTGTAGGGGTCATTGAAAAAAAAGGATAAACTTGATTGATTTAAAAAGCTCCATCTATTGGTGGAAACAGAAATTAATTTAATGGTAACTCAGCTTTGAGGTAAAACTCATATAGACAAAATGTTCTCATTATCAGTTATTCAGTTAAGGTTTTGGACGAGTTAAAATAGTAATAATCTTACAAGACATAATATTAAATTTCATGAGACCCATCATGCAGTGCAGCTAATTCATATTTGGTTGTATTCGCTAACCCTGATTCTGACTTGTGAGTGGTTTTAATATTGGGTAAAAGTAAAGTCTTTTGCAAGGATTTCTCAGTTGATGACTGGCATTGAGCATTCCATCCCCAGCTTCATCATGATGTGGAAGATTAAAATGAATTCATAAAACCTTTTCAAATGATTTTATTGAATTGAAAATTTGCACCACGACAACTCCAGTAACGCTTAGCGAAAACAAACATTTTCATTTGGCAGAAAAGGAAACAATTGCATTTTAATGTCATTCAAAATAAGTTATTAGGTGAAGTACTTACCTCCAGTGAAGTGAAGTGCAAATTGAATGATGCCACAATTCATAGTTGTGTTTATGGATCTGCAAATGACTTGGTTTAATCAGCATTATGGATTTTCTTTTTCTCTTCTGGGAAGAAGAATAAAAGCAGCAACAATATAAGAATAATTTTAGTGGCTGCCAACCTGCCTCAGATGGCAGAGTAATTGCATTGAAAGCATGAAACTGGTTTCGATCCCACTTTAGGGTCGATGGTGGCCGGTCATTTATAAACATGATGTATGTCTACCCAGCAGATTGAAGAAGGAAAGAAGTAGAATGGAAGAATAAGAAAAAGGTATAAAGAGACAGAAGTTTTGGGACTTACAAATCAGTTAGGTTTTGCCAAGAAAAGCTGACTGTTATCGATTTTTGTAATGCATGATCACCAATTTTGAATTGGTTTATATATACTTCAGATCTAGTCAAAGTGAATTTATCCATGATGATAAAAGAAAATTAAATTAAAGTTAAGTCAAGTTTTGACTTAGAAAAAATATGATCTACTCCATGGTGTAAGAAGGAAAGTTATTTTTGTGGCAAAACTCAGGTGTTGGTTCTCAATTATGTCAGTTAAGATGGCGCTCTGTGCATGCAGGGTAAAATTTAAACATCCCAAAGAAGTTGCAACAAAGCTTAACTGTTTACAATCTTTTTTAAAAATCGCTTGTTTATAAAGTGATTATGTTTCACAATGTTTGCAATTTAATTAGAAAAGAAACATTGGAATAGTGTCGTAGATTGAAGGTGGCGTCAACGTAAGTGACAGAATTGAGAACTAGTGCCTTAGTTTAGCCAAGTATGGATTATGCGCAACTCCACTTTTCTTTCTTACATTTTGGTTTACCCACAGGAAAATGCAGCAGCTTGAGTTCATCGCGTCAATCAAGTTTCATGAACTTGGTTCACGAATCAAGTTCTAATCATGTTTGGATCTAAATCCATGAATCAAGTTTGGGTTCACACTGACTGCAGATCAAGTGTAGTGTGGAATGAGTATAAGACATCAACCATAACCCAAATTTGAACCACTGACAAACTTTCTTGCAATGACCTTTGAATAAATCTGAACACATTGATTGGACACTGAGTAGATCTTTTCTTTTGTGAGAATTGTCACACTCATTGCTACATGTTTTGTATGTGACAGAAGACAAGTGCTTGTGCAGAAGTGAGGATGACACTGCTTTCACAAATAACAAAGGCACACCACATACAAAAGATAAGAAGTAGTATTCATTAAGGAGATCTTCAATAAACCTACAAGAATACCAAGTCTCAACTGTGGGAACCAGTACAAGATGTTTTTCTTTTGATATGTCCAATCTGGACTGGAGCGTATCGTATTTTGATCCATCAACTTCCACACAAGAGTAAAATGGACAGATAATTTAAAATTTATGATATCAAAATATTATTATAGTTTATCTACCTGCCAAGCTTATACATTGAATGATACTAAAGGATTGTTCCTTCTGCTTGTGGAAATTCATTTCCCACCCAATTTTATGTGTTGCGGAAGCGCTTGACTTATTCTTTCGAATTTGAGTTTAGCTAATCTTAAGTTATCTCTTAAGAAAATAATCAATTGCAGTTGATTACTAAAGATTTATTATGGTAAAATATTGGAAACATAACTTATATGGTAATTTCTATTTAAAAAAAATCAATGGTTAGATTAGACCTATAGTATAAGCTGCTTAGCAGGAAAGCCACTTCTAGGCTGTTTCCATTGCACTTGTCTTTTAAGTGTTAATAAACATAAAAAATGACTTGAAACTCAGCATGATAAGAACATAAAGGCAATCCAAAATAAAAGCAGCAATTATGCCCACCCAGTGTGAACTAGCCATTACACTTTAAAAGTCAACCTCTGTCAACATAAAGGTTAACTAAGATTGTCATGTTATGGAGAACAGTGATAAATTTACACAAGAAACAACTTCATTTACTTTTACTGTATTATAAGCAAAATTTCAATGTTAACTGAAGAAGTCTATAAATTGGCTATGTTCAGAAATGTAATTGGATTTCTAGAAGAAGATTGTAAGTGAGAATTTTCTCAATAGGACAGATACATCAGATGTAATAGGTTGGGAATTTTTAAGTTGATCTAAATTTCAATGGCAGCTAAAGCGGCTTTTAGTTCTTTGTTTTGACAAAAACATTGATAAGGCTTGTTCAAGAAGCGAAAGGAAACTTGTTAGAACAGAAATAAGATGTTTAATCCAAGAGAAGACATTAAGAAGGAGATCGTATAGAACAACAACAACAGCATTAAAAACCCATAGCAACATTAAAGAAAAATACATTCTTGTATTACATTATTACCTAAAGGTGGTGACACCTGTTGACAGTATTGTATTCCCCCGCATTAGGCGACCTGCCGAAAAAAGTTTATTCAGCAGAATTCGGGTTTTCTTCCTGATACTAAATTTTGCAGCATGTTAGTCAATTTTGAGGTTTTTTCCCGGCATGCAGTAATGTCTGCATAACATAACAGAACACATTTTTGTACGAAAATAATAAAATATTTTACCTATTTCGTTTATTTTAAAAGTTATTTTTGTTATAATAATGTTCTAAAAGTGAAAATTAAGCAAAATGTAAATTACTAAAAGTGTCGCTTAATGGGATGGGGCATAGAAATTTATTTTCATCATAAACTATTCTTCCACTTTTTTTACATCAAAACCTCAAATTTCATTTCAGATTTATTTTTTTCTTATTTTCTCTTTGCCTTACATTTATTCTGATTGTTTACATACAGGATTGAGGTCCATTTCCACAGAATTGCCTTCTGTTTAGGTAGTCATATTACCTCAAGACATTCTCTTCTTCAGCCACAAGGCACTTGCATGTTGCTAGGGAAATCATACTCTTGCCCTGGTATGACCTCAGTTACTCTAATAAATTATAAAGTTAATTTGCCTTCTTCTTTATTCAGAGTTGTAAAAAGATCTCACTGGCTTTTAAGTTAAAGGTCAAGACAACAATATGCTAATAATTGTATCTCAAAGATTTAAATGGCAAAACTTTAAACCCACATCACCATTATGCCGCGACTAGGTTTCGGCAAAGGGTTATCAAAGTAATTTGCCAACTTTTATTTCTCTAGAAGCTTTTATTGAATGTTTGATGTAGAAGAAAGAGAAAGCATGCTTCAAGCTTTGCAATGAAGATTTCAATGTTTGAACTGTTTTTGATTGCTTTGCATTTTCAATCCCAACGGCCAACGCTGGAATTTGACCGATCGATGAAGTTGCCTACATATAATGCATCTGTATGTATGTCTATTACAATGCAATCAAAGAGATCTTCTTTTAGATTAAAACAAAATGGCTTTCTCAATTGGCCCTTGATGCATGAGTGAGTGCAATCTAAAGTCTTGAGTTGGGTTTGTTTGAGATGTAAGGTTCTTGAAGGGTTCACAAGCAGTTTGTCTTTATAAGTATTATTGCATTTTAAAAAGGATTTTTTTGAATTTCAGTTTGATATATATTTTGTTGTTTTGAGAATGCTTTGAGTGAAAAAGCCTCAAATAAGGTTCTACTGTAGAAATAATGATTAATGTGATGCATTAATACCTGTGGTGGGTCAAATTTGACTCAAAATCAACTTTTATCGTTTATAATTATTTTATTTAGACATTCAGGAGAAAATACATTTGGGTTTTTAGGCATTTTATTTACAATTAATTTTTTTTGTCAACACGGGTCGCATATGACGCAACATGGGGTACCCAAGGTTAAGCCTAACAATACACACCTGCACAATTTTACACTAATTTTGTTCCAATATTTTTTACAGTGCATAGTGGTTAAATGTTAAAAAACAAACGACGGTTGTTTATAGATGCCTCGAAATATTTATACAAATAAATATTTTTGAGAACTTTTCTCACAGTATACAGTAGTCATGAGAATTTACTTCTTTGCACACATTCAATGTACTGATGTAGAAGCACTTTATACTCTTTCTAGAAATCACCACTTATTGGCAAAAGACAGCTTGCACAACTCAATGTTGGACTCAGTACATGAATAATGCTCTATGTGAGAAATTTTGTGCAGCGAAAGTGAGGCTAACTGCCAGAATGACAAACACCACATATATGTACTGCAGAAAAGCAAATATTTGGTTAAGCTTTACAGTAAACCTCGTTATAACAAACTTTGTATTTAACTTTATTTATAAAAATACACTTAAAGTTTAGATCAATTTATAAATTTATATTCAAATTTCGTTATAATTACAGTTATAACTAAGCTTAAAATTGATTATCTTTGCGAAATAAAGTTTTAAATGAGACCAAGAATGGATAAAGGGTGATTTAAAATTTGTGTAAAGGTAGAAATAATATATCTATGATTAATAGAGGTCTAGTACATGGTCTAATTATTTTACCTTACACGATTTTGTAATTCCGTAAACAAGTTCTATCTTTGAATTAAGATATACACTTATACTTATAGGTTTAGTATTTACAGTATACCATGTTAGGTACGGTATGCATTTAGAGACTTTATTTTAAGCCTACGAAGGTTAAAAAATGAACCTTATTTATTAAGAGTGCTTAGGGCACGATTATAAAAAACATTATTCATACTTATAGTCGAACCCCAATGTAGCGTCATTTTTAGGACTGGCTGAAAAACTATGCTACACTGAGGTGCGCGCTACAAGAGATCCAGTTTTAAGTTGCCACTTTATGCTGGAAAAATTATATTACGCTAAAACGAGGTTTACGCTACATCAGAGTAAGTTACATCGAGGTTCGACTGTATATATTATTAAAAAAAAACATGTTTATCATAGGTTCGGTACCATTCGCTGTCTGGGTTTTTCGGAACTTACGCCCTGGAGATAAAGGGTTAAATTACTGTATTTAACCAAACAGTTCCAATGTTTCAGCAGACGACAGGTAATCATAACAAACAAAAATCTATTACAACAACAACAAATCATGTTTGTGCACCTAGCAATGAATTGCCAACATTCGGAATCAAAAACCGTCAATGACAACAAACAAAACAACCCAGATTCTAATGAACTCCCTGCAGAGAACCCTCAACTTCATCTTAAAAACTAACCACCAGAGGCCTCTAATCCTTATTTAATCAAGGGATTAAAAATTAACAAAAAAATTTTTTTCTGCCATCTGCCACTCCCTTGAAAAAAGGCGTTCGCCGGTTGGTTGGTTGGTTGCCTTAAACAGATTGATTGCATCGATCCGACGACACGAAGATAAAAGTTTTGTTTTGTGTCGCTAAGCCCCGCAAGATGGCGGCCATTTTGTGTGATTAAGGTCCATTTGAGCTGGTTATACACCCTATTTTGGGACGCGAGACGAGTGTTTTGAGTGCAAATACCCATCAGGGGTATTTGGGCCAGTTTAGTGGGTCCACCAGGAGGAATCAATTGTTTTGATTGGTTAGTGTGGGAATGACACACGTGGCGCCACCACACAGCGCGCAGGCCAAGTTCATTATGCGTAGAGAGGCCATGAATGCAAATGTGTTCTTGGTTGGTGGCAATCGATAGAAAATTCCCCTTCTTGGGCTTGAGATGGGGAATTAAATGAGAAGAAGGAGGGGGAGAACAAAGCCATTATGCATAATGTCAATAATTTTGCCAAATAAAAAAGGGATGTCTTAGTTGCGCGAAACAAACACCAGCTGGCGTCTGCAACGATTCGATTACAGGATCGACGACGGTGTTTGGCCACTTTTTTCGTAATGGTTTTTCTAATTTTACGGTTAAACCTCGGTATGATGAATTTTAAAGGTCAAGTGAACTGAACTGGTTTATTATTTAAAATTAATTTAAATTGTTACGTTATCGTCGAGCGGGGATTCTTTAGACAATGCAATTTTTTTAAATACCTGAGTTAAATTAAGATTTCAAAATAGTTTTTAACAGGGCTTAATATTTGAATCGAGACTTACGTTTTCAGTAAAAAAATGTATATTTCCACTATATTAAAAAGATACATTGTTTGCAAATTTGAAATTGTTCAAACTAGATAAGTAATAGCTCAAACGCAGTTTATTTGCTAAATTTACTTTTTTTTTTAAATTTTATCATATATAATTTAATCTTTTGTAATGGGGTTTTAGGTTGAAAAATATATACTTTGAATGACTTTGAGGGCATTTTAATTGAGACCCAGGTGACCCGATCGTTAGTTCAGAAAATACCGTACGTTATATAAAGTTATCACAAAAAGTTGTTTTTCTGTTGTTTCCAGTCTAGAAATTTTGACAGACAGAAACCTGACTCACTAGTCAGTGCTGATGACAATAAAAACTGTCCCTCGTAGCATGAATTGCCTGCAAAGCATCAATTGATTTTGAATGGAGCATTGCAGGTAATTCTTGCTACAAGGGGCAGCTATGTTTATTATTCTCATTATAAAGCAC
Organism: Geophilus truncorum; assembly: GCA_034695745.1. Lineage (NCBI taxonomy): Eukaryota > Metazoa > Arthropoda > Chilopoda > Geophilomorpha > Geophilidae > Geophilus > Geophilus truncorum. The sequence continues at coordinate 24,596 of JAQFZP010000428.1, forward strand.
TTCCAAAATGCAAAGCAAATTTTTAAATAATTTGTTGTAATGAGGTAACATGAAGTTCAAGTTCTGTTTGTTTTACCATGGGTTCTTAATATTTTTTTTTTAGTTTGAGTGTTTGGATTTTATCATTTCCAGAAGAGGGTTGGAAGTTGGTTTTTTTAAGAATTAAAACTGAATTATTAATTCTTCTTTTGTGATGATGGTGATGGTGAAGTTATGGATGAAATTTTTATATTGGTCTGCTTAGAATATGAGATCTTTAGATCTTAGTAATTTTTTTATGTAAATATGATTAAGAAATTAATTTTTGAAGTAATTGGCAGTAGGAATTAATGATTAAGGAGATTTTGGGCTTTTTGGGGATTCACATATTCTGTCTGTTGAATATTTCATTCTTAAGTAGCACTTATTGTGCAATTTGTGAATGATTTAGTATTCACTAGAAATCTGAAAGCTTCAGTCTTGGTGAAAATTCTCAACATTCAAGCTGCTGGATGTTTGAGATTTAAGCAAAAGCCATGAAAAGGCTGCAGTGTATACATAGAGTGAATATTCAGGGAATAGTATTCTAATATTATAACATTCTAACATTATAAACATTGTTGATCTTGTGGCTACTTTGGCCGTGCACGACTTGTCACATAACATTAAGTTTAGGTTCTTATACCACAGCATAAATCCATAAGAATGAAGAGTATTAAAATTCTTAAAGGTGATGTAAGTTGACCTGGAAAATTGTTTACAATAAATTTATTTAGAACAAAATTTAGTTTTACAGTAAAATAATTTTTTGTAAAATAATCATGAAAAGTCGTTCACGTACATTTGTCGTCTGGAAATTGCATATAGAAACATGTTTGCGTTGAATTCTAAAATGGGGTTCATAGTTGTAAGAAAAAATCCAATTTTATTCTTATTGATTATAAGAAGAATTTCATTCTGTTTTTTTTTTATCTTCTGAGCCAAGTGAAATATATTTTATCTTACCTAAGATTTTTCGGATAAGAAGAATATACCAACCAATGAGAGCACAGACTCACGGGTCATGAGTCACGAACTTTGACCTTGCATTGGCTGTTCAAACATGATTTTGTTAGAAGTGTGAACACGTATCAAACAAATTTATTTTTCCATTCTTCCATTCTTTTTCTTACTATTGAAAACCTCACTTAAGATTGGGTTAGTCCTGTAACAATAAAAGCTGCCCCTTATAGCATGATTTGCCTGCAAAGAATTTGTTCATTTTAAACAGAAGCATTGCAGGCATTTCATGCTACAAGGGGCAGCTAAGTTTAGTTACAGTTCCCAAAATCCAATTTCCAGACGACAAACAGTCGAAATGAATTTGAAATAATTTTGCTGACAAAATTTTGAATTTGTAATGAGAAGAATTATTTTTAATAATTATGAAAATGCCAAAGGTGATCTCCAAGTCTAAATCCCACCTGTAACAGCAACTCTTCATAATCCACTTTTCATGTCGTTTTAATTCACCCTATCGATATTCGCAAACTGCACCTACTCTACATCATATTAACCCATTAAAGCATAATTTTGTAATAACTAATTAAAATTCATGAAATCCAAGTAGCACGACATTATTAATTCAAGCACTTGTTTTTCAACTTCCAGAAAACATGGCTGAGGAACCACAAGTTGGGGCTAAAAAAACTGATTTAACATGTAAACAAGTCTCTCAGTTTGAAATTACATAATGGAACTTGAGAATTTAATAACTTTAATAACTTAAAGATGCCAACTATATTAGTTGAAACTAAGTGTGGAAGCTGCACAACCATTAATTTGAAGCACTTCTTTTCAGTTAACGACCAAATGGCTTTGTCGAGAGTGCTTTGTAGGAAGTAAAAAGGTAGCATAATTCTTGGGAGGTAGAAATCAAGTGAAAGTTTAAAGAGATAATCTTGAAATAAAGCCTTGAGGAGTGCATGCACTTTATTGCTGTAAGCTTTAGTTATCATAGATGGTGGTTCTTGATGGTTTCATCAAGATTTGTGCCATCATGTCAGTTAAAGCTGATTGCAGATTAAGTAACAGTGGAGCATTGGTGGTAGAGAGATGAAATGCAATGTTGTTGTAGTTGAGAAGATTGTACTTGTAGTCCCTTGGAAGTTGAAGGAGAATGCAACACAATAATGTATTTTATTTGGTGTGTGGTTTTGTGTGCATTGTGGGATTTTTTTGAATGTGATTTGTTGAAATAGGAATTGTTGATTTGACAGTGGGTTTGACAATGGGATTTATGTAAAAATGTGCTACCGGTATGTAAAATTTGTGAAGTTTAACAATGCAATAATGTGAAATCTAACAATTTGTGAAATTTAGCAATGCAACAAAGTGAAGTCTAACAATTTGTGAAATTTAACAATGCACTATGAGATGGTTACAGGTTAAAAAAGGATTTATTGAACAATGCAAGAATAATAAAACTTTGTAAAACAATTGTATAAGAATAAAATTTAACAAGATTTTTTCAACAATGCACTTTTACAACATTTCCCAATGAAATATTGTAAGAAAAGTGTTTAACAAAGCAATATTTTATTGTAGGATTTAATAATTTTAAAAACTGCATTTTAATTTTTGTACAAGTTTCTTGCTTCTTCCTTTAAAACACTTGCACTTTACATTCATTATGAGCAAAGAACCAAAACCATTTATAAATTACACATTTCAACTCGTTTCAACTATTGACTTTGACTGCCTGAATAATTGAAACCAACTTCTTTCCAACTGTAACAGATATACTCAGTCAATTTCAAAATATTCCAAAAAATCAAACATTTCTAACACATTAAAGGCCATAATATCTTACACTACTACAAAAAAATTTTTTTTTTTGTAGTTGAAAGGTCATGAACCCTGACTTTCAATTATATTTTCTCTCAAAGCAACAATTTCCTTCAATAACAAACTTTCGGTTTAGTTGTTCATCAACTAAACAAACTAGAATGTTTGTAGAGTGTAATCAGTGCACGCTGTTTTATTCTTCGCTGCAATGAGAAACCTGGTAAAAAGCATCTCATAATAAACAATATTGTTGCAGCAGGTTTGGCAAAAGGCCATTTCCATTTTAAAATGCAAACAAGAGACTATGCTTCGCATAGCTAGTTTCTATTAAAAAGGTTTGCCTTACATAATTTGTAAGATGGTAATTGGACTGTCTCGGTGTTCGATGCAACGAGTCAGTAAACTAATGAGACAAGCAGATTGAATAAAAGATTTCCTAATGTAACTCAAGACTGTTGCCATGGTAGACAAACGGCGTTCGTTAATGTGCCGGAGCTTCTTTAATGCAGTATTGGAAGCAATAAGGAGCGAGAGAAGATCGAAGCGAGACAGAGAAGGACTCAAGTTATGGTTTAGTTGATTTTCAAGGTTATAGCTAATAGACTACTCTAGCTGCCCCTTGTAGCATGAATTGCCTGCTGTGCTTGTATTTAAGATGTATAGATGCTTTGCAGGCAATTCATGCTACAAGGGGCAGCTAAGATTTCTAATGCTTTTTGCAGTAGATTTAATGAATCAAAAAATTAGTTTATTGTACTAAATTAATGATTGTGATGTGTAGATTTTGTTTTAATAGTGAACTTTTTCAGTTTATTTAACTTTTAAGTCTTTGTATATTATAAAGTTAGGGAAATGTTGCTACAGAAATTTAATAAGCATTATATAAAATGAAATTTTCAGTTATTCACAGCTTTTATGATGATGATATGCTGTTTAAGGTTGACAGTGGCTACTATGGCCGTATGCCACTTGTCACAAAACATTAAGAATTTTCACATTTAGAAATAACCACAAAATTTATAAAAATTACCGGTACATTTGGTCTCACAATTCTAAATTTGTACACAATAACCAGAAGGTTCTATTGGTTCTACCACAAGAACGCCCACTTGCAGTATACTAACGTGGAAGCCACGAGATCATCTTTTCATCATGTCACTCTTACAATTTAATATTGTGTTAGGGTGTAATGATTTTTACAGTGTTGCGACTACTTTAAGAACCTTTCGAAAAGAATTGTAGAAACCCTTCAAACCACGCATCTATTTGCAGCTTTAATCAGTGAAGTCGAGTTGCAAAGTATAATGCTAAAATCAGCTAAGTTGAAGTAATTTTGGTTCTACATCTTGCACTAAAGGAGCTTGTGAACATTTGTAATCATCCAAATGGGGAAAGCCGAGCAGCAAATCAGCATTTTCAGCATCGTTCTTTTTCGAGGAGATTATTAAAGACCTAGATATGATTAGAATTCTACTTTCCTTTTGCTGGAAATGACTGCTACTTTGAGCAAATTGATTTATTCTCACATTAATTTAACAGAAGAATGGAATCTTGATTTAAAGGTCAAGTGAACTGAATTTGGTTTATTATTTAAAATGATTCTACTGACTATAAATTATTAGTTTTATACTGTAAAATTATTTTTAAACATTATATTAATTTTAAAGCAAAATTAAGATGCATTCTGGGAACGGATTAAAATGTGCCTGTGTTTACATCATCTGATTGGCTGTTAGGAAAACACGTGACAGCCAGCAAATTGGCTGCAGCTTTCTAGTTGTCTAGAATAATGTTACTGCATCTAGCTGCCCCTTGTAGCATGAATTGCCTGCAGTGCTTCCATATAAAATCAACAGATGCATTGCAGGCATTTCATGCTACAAGGGGCAGCTTTCATTGTTTTCAGTACTGAATCATTATTCAGTAATGAAATTCTGCAAAACAGGTTAAAAACAACAAACAATATCGAAAAACTTTTCGCAACTACTTTACACTAAATTTAACAAACCAATAAATTATTTTACTTTTTAAAATTAATTTTTTCTGAACAGAAATTTTCTTTTAAATAATAAACAAGTAGGGTTAACATCACCTTCAACATTTTATTTTTTTTACTTTTTTTTTTACTCACATCTGTACACAAGTCAAGTGCAAAATAAAAAATTAAAGAAGTGAATAAAGTCATGTCACATTTACAAGTGGGTAAAACACATAAAAAATGTTTATACAATATAAAAAAGTGATATTGGAAATTGGAAACGTGGCTGGCATACTCCATGACTGCATTTTGGAGTAATGTGCATTGGCATTTGCAGTTCCTTCACTGCCAACTCCATTGAGATGTATGGAATGATTCAGCATTTGCCAAAATCTATGCTCATTGTTTATTGAAGTTGACTGACAAGTCTTTATCTGCCACATAAAGCTAAAGCTGGTAATTTGATTAGAAGAGATCAGTAGTGCAATCAAATTTAGGAGATTTTGTGTTAAGCTCTAAATCCAAATGTCTATAATTGGCTTCAAAGTCAGATGTGAGATTAAATATTAGATTTATGAAGTCAACTGTCTAATGTATAGTATTTTGTCCAGTGCATTGTTTTAGGCTGTTCAAATGATTGGACAATGGCTTCACTTTAGACGTTTAAAAATCTAGTGATAGTTAGGGTTAGGGTTGAGGTTATGGTATGAGTTTGTCGAAGAGCGAAGCATTGTTTTTATTTGAAAGGTCATTTTTTTGGAAATGATTGTTGTGGTTTGATGACAAAGATGGTGTGGATTTGATGACATAGATGGTGTGGATTTGGTGTTTGATGGCTTTTGATTTGTTGGATGATGGTTGTTGTTAAGTTGATTAGTTGGTGAGTGGATCAATAGGTTTTAATATTTGGTTAGTTTGGTTGATTGGGTTGATTGTATGATAGGGGAATGTGGTTGATATGGTGAATAAAAAAATTTGAATAATGTGTAATCAATATGAAAGTGAACAACAAGTAGGTGTATAATGTGAAAAAAGAAATCTGTAGCGATATATAACAACAATGTGAAGGTTGGGGAATGCAACAATGTGATGAATAAGTGGAATGGAATGTACAATAGAAAAAGTAAATATGGTAACTGCAAAAATAGAAATAAATGTGAATTATAAAAAAGTGAACAACAAGTAATGTGAATTATAAAAACAACAAGTAGTGTAACAATGTAAAAATCAATAAATAAGTATGCAACAATATAAAAAGTGGGTAAAATATGAGGTAAAAATAGAAAAATATAGTAACTACTAATTAGTGATTCAACAATGGGAAAAATAAGCAACAATTGATGTTACAATATAAAAAATAAAAACATTAATAAGCAACAATATAAAAAATGAATAAAATATGAGATAAAATAAAAAATTGAGTAATTAATGATACAACAATGTACAATCAGCAACAAGTAATGTTGCAATATAAAAAATAAGCAAAATATGAGGTAAAAATCTAAAAATTGAGCAATTAATCATCTAACAATATAAAACTAACCAAAACCAAAAACAACAATACAAAAATCAGTCAAAAAAAACTTAAAAAAAAAAACAATTATCGAAACCTACAAATTACACATCAATATCAACCTATCATGAAAAATTTACCCAATTTATAAATAATTTAACTTCATCATATGATATTTCACCCACAACCATTCCCCTAAACCAACCCCCCCTCCCCCCCCAAAAAAAAAAAAATTTCTCACAAATTCCACCTGAAGAAAAAAAGTGTAATTTTCCACAAAATCAAAATTCCACATACGTAAACCGGCAAACCGAACTATCTCGACGCAATGATAAAACCATCAGAGCCAACGCTCATTTCCATCTTGCAGTTTGCACACTTTTGCTTTGTAAACATGAAAAGAGAACTTGAGTAATGGCTGCTCGCCTTATCTGTTTAGTCAAGTGGCGGCGAATTTTCGTGCATCGCTCCGCTCCGACCGTTCCCTTTTACGACTGTGGATTTAACGTCAATCAAAACACCATTTGCTTTGCAGATCGTCATTAACATCCAGATTGACCCGTGACATCAGCATTAATTCTCTTTTCGGCCACTAGGAGAATCGGGGAGATAAGATGTTGGGCTTTTTGCATCGCATGTCTCGAGAGACCGATATTGATTTATCGGCGGTGGCATTTGTCGTGAATGGATTTTGGCTCTGGTTGGATTGAAGGGAGTGCCAAAGGTGATCTTGGATATACCGTATGTTAAGAAATATAAAATAAGAGAAATGAATTTTTTGCGATCAATGTATTAGTACTACATTTCAAATGTTTAGAAAATTTGGATTTATTTTTTTATTTTTTTTAGTGTTAGTAAAGTTTAAATTTCACAAAGTGTATATTAATTAAACAAAAGGTGTTTTAGGGGTGTTTAGAATATTATTGGAGCTACAATTTCATATAAGGTTTTTATAAATTGAACCATTGTATCGATATTAGGTGAAAAAAATTAAAAAGCAGCAAAAATGTATTTTTAGAATATTTGAAATATCTCGAGAAGTAGTGGAAGAAAAATTTAAAATAAATTGATGTAGAATCTTCAATTATTGGAGAAACTTTTTTAAATTGGATGTATGGGTGTAGAATTGCTTCAGAATAAAAGCATAACGAAGCTACATACCATAATTGTTGTCAACAATCAATTTAAAAAATAATTTATAGCAACTAGAATTTTTCTTTACATGCCATTAAACATCACGATCTTGTAGTGGTTCAACAAAAAGTCTGGTTGCTATGATATAATCAAAAAAATTGATAGTTGACAACAATTGCATAGCTTCATTATAATGTTTTTGTTGTTGACATGTGTCAAATAAGGTATTCTAAAAATTCATTTTTTCTGGTTTTTAATTTTTTCTCTTAAGATAATAGTTGAATCTGTAAAACAATTTACATGAAAATTTAGCTCTAATTGTGTTTTAAATAGCCTTAAAACAATATTTGCTTAATCAATATATATTTTATGAAATTTGTACATTTCTAACACTAACAAATACAACTTTATAAACTTTTGATGTATTAGTATAAAAGTGTGGAAATTAGTTTTAAATTGTGTCATATAGATTTCCGTAGTTTTTTAATTTATTCATTCTAGAAAGGCAAGTGTTGTGTTGATTGTGATTGGTTAAAATGGTGACACTGTTGAACATGGGAAAAATTATTTTTATATTATTACAATAACACCTGTTATTAACAATTTAATTTACACCACTTTAGAAAAATTATGTCACTAGGTGGCATTAGTAGAATTTACATTTGTTAGATTAACTCACAGATTGTTACGACATTAAGACAATGCAACATTCTTACCAAGTTCTATTGTTTCCTGAATTGCTATAGGATCTCTCAATATTTTTAGATAATTAAATGTAAAGTTAGTAAAATATTGATAAGAGCCCAAAACAATTTCAGGAAACAATATAATTTTGTAAGATGATTGTTTAGTATTAATATCACAATGATCTATGATGGACAAGAAGAGAACCTCTCCTTGTCAGTTTATGTATAACTATAACTCCAAGTAATGTTATACCATGAGATCATATCTTAGTTCTGATTCCTCTCTCAACATTCCATATTTCACCTTAGTTTCCCATAATTCATCTCACTCAAGTCCTCATCCGTCCTGGATTTGGGCCAGAGCACATTTCATGTCTTGTTTCCTCTTTCTCCCACCAGGGATTTATCGACAATACCCATCATCTCTCCTTTATTTCATTTTCTGTTTTTTTTTATCTTTTTTCAGTGAATCCTGTGATGACGAGGCTTTTTGGTCTCTGGTCCATTTTGAACGCCATCATTCTACTCCATTGCGCCATTTGCATACATTATAAACCGTAAGTTTCTTTGTTTCCCGTTCTCTCGCGCCATGTTCTCTTTGTTTTCAAATCCTCTTTTATTTTATTCAATCTTAAATTAATTACTCTTTGACGTCCCTCATGACGTCATTACTAAATCTCTCTTTGGATTTTTTTTCATTTCTTTTTCCTTTCATTTTTTTCCTTCTTTATGACTTCCTTCCGTCTTTCAAGAGAGTTAAAGCCGATGGTTTAAAGACGGTAATAGTGTAACATAGTGTACTGTCAGAATGAAGCTGGGACAGTGAGTGATGTTAGAGATTTTCTACAAAGTCTTATTGTATGTTAGTGTTATTTGTAACTTTCATGTTATTATTATTAAAGACTTGGTAGAAACATAGTTCAGAAACAATATAAAAACAAGCTGAAAAGATGAATGCTGAACATATCCATGTGCTTGGTGCTTTGTTTATATTGGTTTGCGTCATTTTCTCTCAACTCAGGTCAATGAGGGAGAGAAATGACACTTAAGATCGCCAGCGGCTACTTTGGCCATGTGCGACCTATCGCATGACATTAAATGAAATCAATACAAATTCTACAAAAATATACAAGTTTACAAAGTTTCACAAATTTTATATGACACAAGATTAAAGCGATAATGTCACGATTTTTTTTCTTTTTTTATATGTAAAAGCCTAAAAGGGCGTGTAAAAATATTTATAGTTTAATTCATGAAAATTTATAATTTTTAAGTTAAATGTTTGTTTGGTTTGAAAAGGAAGTCACGACCTTAAAGCTCGTCATGTTTTCTCACGTCTGTTCAAATTTCGTTTTTCCCGCCATAATTTAAATTAATACAATCTGTGTAGACTATTACAATCAAATCTCTCAAAAAATATTTTTGTGACATTATCACTTTAATTATACGCAATCTCAAGCCTACCAACAAAATAAAAATCAAAGAAAATTTACATAAACATTTGAACTTGAACATAAAAACATTTTTTTCTTCTAGACTTTGTTTATATTCTTATAAACAATGTTTGGTAAAATTCAGTGTGAAAAAGTTATAAATAATAATGTTATATACTGTAGCTTATGCAAATTTTGAGCTCATAAAATTTTTATGTGTGGTTTTGGTTAGGCTGTTTGGTATAACAGGAAAGAGTAAAAGGTTTCAATGGTAATGACGTCAGTTTTAGAATTTTCTCAACAATGCTGAAATAGGAAACACTTTCAAGCAGTGTCAAAAGAAATAAGATGTAGCAATTATTGTTAGAAATGGCATTAAAAAGTTAGAATTCTATTTGGTAGTCTAAGGAATAAATATTTAAGACTAATTTTCAAGGTAAAGACATTATTATAAATGAAAAACGCAGGAGAAGACAAAATTATTTATTATGTATAAGCATTACTTTGGTACACAGTTTTCAACTATGCATTTTACTTTAGTCAATACATTAAAAGTTCTCTTTTTTTACCAAATCAAAACATACAATTTGTTTAGAATTTTATAGTCAAACCTCTTTACAACAAACATCAAAAACTCCAAAATATTTATTTTGCTATATCAAGGTTTTCATTATATCTAGACAAATTAGTATAAACATGACATAAACAGAGATTTAATTTTTTTTCTTACAATGAAAATTTCATTAGAAACAACTTCATCTTATTTGGCGAACTGAACAAACCCGCTTCGAAAACCAGAAATCTGCATCTACAATAAATGCCAACTTGTACCCAGACAAAACAAACAACATTAACCAACATCAATTGACATTAATCCACTCAAAGTGCAGGCATTACAATCCCCACTAAATCTTCTGCAGACTTCTTCAGCCACAAGGCCAGATCGACTTTAGGATTTGCCTCTTGTCGCACCGCAGACACAACAAGTCTGCAAAGTGTGGTGAAGAAGAACATGTGTTTCTCTTTTTTCTTTCTTTTCTGGCTTTTAAAGCTTTTCTGGTGCCACCTAGTGGCTGCTTTTGCAAAGGTCAAAAAATTTTACCACACACTTCTTATGCCGGCTATTTATTGCCGTCCGGCTTTTGGCTATTTGCTACTTACTTTGTGCCATATGCTGTAACATTTGCCTGGGTTTGTAATATTCAAGCTGCACATGTACATAAAAATTTTATTTGCTCTGGAAATAGTCACAGAATGTCAATGTGGGGATGGAAGAGAAAAGGTAAAGAGAGGGAGTTAAAGAGCGGCTTTAAGTGCGGCCACAACTTGAGAGAAAGGACCTAGGGGGATCTGGGGAAGAACTGTGGTAACACTTAGCTAAAGAAGAAGGGGGAAACATGCTAAGACAAAGAAGTGCATGATGGGATAGTAGTGCTGAGTCAAGTAGGCAATAAATATCTGCAGTTGTTGGGGTAAAGACATCGGTTTGGTTTATGCAGCGGTTGATTTTGAGGTGTATGGTTATGGCAGTGGCATCTGGTGGCAGTGTAGGCAATAATGTTTTGCTTTTTGGGTTTTATTGTGGGAATGGTGAATGTTAAGTTTGGATGCAATTACTATGGTTAAGAAGTGGTATATTGTATCTACAAAGATTATATGGGCTAAGGCCGGATGACTAGCAAAATGTCAAAAATGTCATCTTTGATGAATCCCCACAAGAAAAGTGTTACACGATGGCGTTAAATCTGGGTCAACAAGCAGGGTCAGAATTTGTTTGCTCAATTCCAGCAAGCAAAATTTTTTCTCAACAACATTTACAGCCATTTTGGCTTGCCGGTCACGTGATGGCTGATGTTACAGCTTATGCCATCCTTGCATATGGGCAAAAAAACATTTTGAGTTTTTCCACAAATCCATGTAAAGTAAATGTCAATATCTACAATAGATTTGAAAAAAAATTAGCTTAGGATTTAGGCTTAGTGTCAGAAGAAAAGTTGTAAAAAAATATGGCTTTTAAATAACATCCATCTTGATTCACTACTACCTACTTTAGTACTAAAAAGACATTATATCTCGTTTGAGATTGTTGATTGGGCCCATAATCTATATAAGTATAAGTTTCTAAGAATTTTAAAGAGGAGAGGCTAGACATCATAGTTCATTTACATATTTATTTACACATTCCTGGTTATTATGACTACATAAACAGGGTCGTAGGCCTTAGAGCGCGTCGCGTTTGCGCAGGGAGGATTGAAATTGAAGAAATTTGAGCGGGTTAGGTTAGAGCGGGTCGCGTTAAAGCGGGTCGCGTTAGAGCGCTGAATTTTTTAATTTTTTAAATTAAATTAAAATAAATAAAGTGAATTAAAATAAATGAAAATAAATTAATTATTTTTAAAAATCTGGGTTGCACTAGAGCTTTTTATTTTTTTTGGGT
>JAQFZP010000429.1:0-36521 GCA_034695745.1 Geophilus truncorum
CAATACAGTTCATGTGATGACGTCAGCGCACGATACGGAGCGCCAACCGGTGTAAAAAGAAATTCACCTCTTGTTGTTTATCTTCATCCCCAAACTAGAGAGTGATGGCGGCTGTTATCAAAGCAAAGCGCTGTTTTCGCTGCGTAATTCGATTTTCCGATCGTGAGTCGACGGCTTGAAGCAATTATCGGACATGGTATGAAACATAAAACACGAGTAAAAACATAAAAAATGTCAAATTTCACTTTGAACGCAGCAATCGACACAAAATGATGACAACAGTGCAGAGGGCGAAGACAATTCGTCCGATGACCAACAAGTAAAAATACAATTACAAACACACGATGCAGTATTTGCATTTATTTAATTTCTTACAGTTTGATCTGCATAAATTCAGGGAAGACTGGCGTCAGGAATTGTCCCAAGCTGCAGCGCCAAATTTGCCAATTGATGATACAGAGAAGGTTTAAAGTGTTAAAATAACAAATTTTGTACTAAATAATTAATTTGTTTCAATTTCACATTTTACAGGCGAAGGATTTATTTTACCGAGGATGTCACGCTGAATCGATGGGTTATTTACACGAAGGTGGTATTTTTGTTTATTTTTTTTAAGATAATTAACTGGTTTTAACGTTGTTAATTATCTAATTATCTCTCAAAACAATTCAGAATCAGAAAATTTTTTTTTATATAATCAGAAATTTATCTACAATTTGAAGTATTTACTTCGTCAAATATTTTGAAATCGGTTGATATTTGGTAAAATATCGGGTATCGATATCGGCTAGTATTTTGGCTGCCGATTTCGATTTTATTCTGAAATGGTTTTGATCAGGTTTTGTTTACATTTGCATAGAAAACTTAGTATGAAGGTGATTATTTTTTTATGTTTATAATACGTTTGTTCTTAAAAATGTATTACAAACATAAAAAAAGCAAAACTTATTTAAAAGAAATTTTGAAATCAAGATAAATTTATCTACACAAAAACAGATTTTAGTGACAAACAGGGTTGGGGCCGTTATTGCTCGTTTGTCGTAACTAGTTACAATTACAGATACAGTTATCATTAAAAAAAAAATGGACGGTAATTCGTTACAATTACTGTACAGTAACTTTATATAAAATTTTAATTGTAACAATTATCGCTACAATTATCGTTACATTTCGTTACAGTTATTGTAAAAATATTTGTAGCAAGTGAAATTAGCGTAAAGTGGATCAAGAAGCTACAACTTGTTGTATAAAATACGTTATGCTGAACATAATGTCGCTTGGTAACGAAAATACTATTTCTTATTACGTGTCGACTGTCGTCGTTACGTTACTATTTATTACTTTTCTAATTTTGTAGCTAGTTACGTAATTGTTATCGATAACGTAATGGTTACCAGTAACTGTAACGGTCATAACCCTGGTGACAAAATATTAGAGTAATGACTGTAAATGAAAATAACCTTGTTAATATCATTTCTATTCATAACATTTACAAAAGTAATCTTAAAATACCTGTAATAGAAAATAAGTGCGCATCAATTTGACCCCAAATGATATTGCAAAGGTTAATATCGTATGATTAACATTTTATGGCGATGAGTATACTTGTTTATTGTTATTGTATTCTCAACTCAAACAGATCTGTTTACTTTTTAAATGCATCAAAACTTGTTGGTTTGTTATACTTAAGTGTGTTGTTAACAAATTTGTACAAAAAGTTAATCGGATTTAAATGCACTTAGCTTTGACGCTATTGTACAATTTGCAATTCATTTTTATTTAGATGTTATGATTTTGTCTTTCAATACAGTCAACTCCCTCACATGTGGACATAGGCGGGGCTCGACAAAAGTGGCCGGATATTAGAGTGGCCGGTTACGAGGGTGACTCCCTCATATCCGGCCATTCAGTTATTGGCCGATAATGGCTAATCTGCTTATAACGTCAAAATGGCGTTATAAGCGAAGTCGGTTTTAACGACAATCGGTTATAACGACATTTTTTGGGCGATCCCTTAAATGTCGTTATAAGTGGACTCGACTGTACATATTTTTTTTAAAATTAAATTTCATGAATTAAATTATATGTTTTTTAACATTTTTTTTATATTTTTCATATAAAAATTTCAAAAGAAAGTCTTAAATATGACAAACCAACAGGGTTTGATGCATTTAAAAAGTAAACAGATCTGTTTGTGAATCATAGAGCTGAGGAATGCAATAAACAAAAACAATCATTACCAGATCAACATTACTTCTATAATGAAGGCAAGTTTTTTGATGAAATATTAGTTATACAGTATAATATTAACACTTATTTTCTATTACTATTATTTTAAGGTTTATGCCATACAATTTACGAATGGGAATGACATAAACAAGTTAGACTTCATTAACAGTGATTGTTGCGCTATTTTGTCACTAAAACCAACATCTAGAAGTAAAAATAAAGGGTGATTACATATTGTAGATATCAACATTTACATTTACTTAAATTTTATTTTATTATTTTTTTATATATTTATAAATTCACACAATGTTTTGAGATAATTCGTGATGAGAAAACAGTTTTAAAGTTCTCTATAGATGAAGTTGCTTGAATAAAAAAGAAAAGCCGAGGCTATTTCTACAGAAATTTCTGTGGAAATAGCCGGTGTCTATTTTCACGGCTAATCACGGGTAATCACAGTGTTTTCTGTGAAAATAGACGGGCCTATTATGGCCCGGCTATTTTCACAGAAAAAAAATCGAATACAATGTTGAATGATTTCTAAATTTGCGTAGTCGATTTTTTTTTTCATTGTTTCAATTAATTTTACTGAATTTAGAATACGAAATATTAGTTTATTTTTTAATGAAGAAATTTGAATAAAGTTTTTTAAAGTAAAAGGTTTTTTCCGAATTTGTTTTGCAAAAATCGCAAATGTATCGTTATTACAACTTTTACTTTTTACTTTACTTTTTACAACAAATTCGGAATTAACCTTTGACTTTAAAAAACTTCATTCAAATTTCTTCATTGAAAAATAAACTAATATTTCCTATTCTAAATTTAGTAAAAAAAAAAAAAAAAAAGGTTTTAACGTTTTTGGTTATCTTATATTAAAAAAAAAAAAAAATTGTGTGTCGCTCGCCCGCGTCAGTTTTTTCGTGCCGAGGTACCGAGAAACAAATCTTGAAGTTTTAGCGTCCTAATTAAAGATTATTGTTAAAGTTATGAAAAAAGTCATACAATGTTTAATCTGGGCTTTGTAGTGGCAAGAAAAATTCTTTCTCGACAACATTTGCAGCCAGTTTAGCTTGGCGTTCAAGTACTCAAGTGATGACCAACATTACAGCTGACGTCATCCTTGCATACGGGCAAAAAAAACTTTTTGAGTTTCTCTTCAAATCCATGCAAAGTGGATGTGAATGCTTACAATAGTTTTATTTAATACAATGTTGAAACTGTTAATTTGTTTTGTAATTATTCTGTAATTTTTTGCTATAAGCCGTCCGTTTCTATCGGCAAGCGGTTCAATTGGTTCCCGATATCGAGGTCCGGATTTCGTCCGTTCAAGAAAAGGTTAAAAAAGGTAATCACTTAAAATCACTCATGTTGAGCTAATAAAAATAATATTAAAAAAATAATTTTAATTTTCTAGATAGAGTTGAGGAAAAACGCTGCAAAATGCCACTTAATTCAGACGAGAAAACTTCGGGTCAAATTCTAGATTTGATCTCCCGGTTTCAAAAACTACTGATCCCAGACGGATACTTGTGCCGACCTGAATATGAACAGAAAGTAAAATTTAATTAGAAAAAAAAAAAAAAATATATATCTAATATACTTTATTTATATATTTTGTTGATAGGCGGCGCACATTTCGTTGTTGCCTATGGAGATCCTGCTGTACCTCTTCAAATGGGTGATTTCGGCCGATTTGGACATGCGCTCTCTCGAGCAACTGTCGTTAGTTAGTCGGGGTTTTTATCTATGTGCTCGAGACCCCGAGTTGTGGCGTTTGATTTGCCAAAGGTATCATTTTTCACTATATCTATTTACCAGTATCTATTTATTGTATATTGCATTTATTTAGGATTTTATTTTTAGGATTTGGGGCATTTGTACTCTCGGCAAGTTCGGTTCGTGGCGCAATATGTATCTCCAAAGACGACCTAGATTACGATACGATGGTGACTAAATTTTGTTTTCGTTAGGGCTTGATCGATTTCGAAATCGGTGTCGGCGGTCAGTCGAATATTTGAAAAAATATCGAGTATTGTCATCGGCCGATATTTTTGAAAATTTGGTTATGAAAATTTTGAAAGTTGCAGTCGAACCCCGATGTAAAGTACTCTGATGTAGCCTAAACCCCGTTGTAGCGTAATCTTTTTTTTAATCCAGCATAACGTAGTAACTTATAAAACTTAATCGCTTCTAGTATAAACCCATTTTTCAGCCGGTCCGAAAGATGTCACTACATCGGGGTTCGACTATACGTTCGTAATAACGTACAGTGGAACCCGTTTATAACGTTTGAGGAACCGGCTTGAAAATGACGTTATAACCGAGTAACTTCGTATAACGCTTATATAGTCTGGGGAAAACGTTACGTTATAACAGAGTTTAACAAAGGATCTCACCTATAACCAAGTACGTTATAAACGGTTCCACTGTAGCACATTATAGTAAAATTAGCAAAACGAAACAGAGGTGAAGATGTGGGATTTTGATGCGAGTTTTCATTCTGAGGGAGTTTGTTATTATAACGGAGTTGGACTAAATTTATTTATAATTTTGTTTTAATTTTAATTTAGTTAATTTTAATATTTAGGTGCCTATATAAGTAAGACGACGTATGTGAGGAATGGTGAAAATTCATTTCAAGATCAGTTTTACCGACCGTGGCATTTGGTCGAGTATTATCGATACGTTCGGTTTTTTCCTGACGGTGAGTTTCGATGTCATTTATTTATTAAGATGAAAAATTCAATTGTAAAATAATCTGCAGTTTGTGAATCCAGGATTTAAAAAATTCGGATTTTTTAAATCTCTAGTGTTTACATGTCGAATTTTCTCACTTCGAAGTCAGAAAATTCGCATTATTTTGCCCAGTGGAATTCAGCATTTCTAACAATGATTTCATTGTTTGATGATTAGCAGTGAGTTTCAACACACTCAAGAATTGTTATTTTAATCATAACATTGTTATAACTTGACTCCAACAATGAATTTCAACAATTTTATCATTGTTTAATTGTTGCGTGATATCAATGTCATGGTTTTTTTTTTAAATGTAATAGTGAAAATGTTGCATTGTTGTCAAGAACAGACTTTTAAACACGATTACAACAATGTCATTCATAGTTCTTGTTATTATTATTTAACATCAGTGATTGACATCAACAATGAATTTCAAAATTGTTAAATTTTACTCAACAACATTGTTACAAAATAATTATAACAGTATTTGCAATGCTATCATTATTGTTGAATGAGAATAGCAATGAAAATCCAATTATTTTTTTATAACATAACAATGTTAAATTTCACAATAATGACATGTAAAAACATGAAATTATCACATTAAGTTTCAACAATGCAATTTTTTAAAACAATATTGGCAGGTATTGTATTAATGCTGACCACCCCAGACCACCCCCAAGCAGCACTTGGGTATTTGGCTACCCGTACCCCGAGACATTCAGCCGTTCTCGTCGGTCGTTATTATTTACGAACCCGGTCCAACTCGGTTCTCGTGATCCTGCAACGATCCAATAAACCGGAAACAGCGCCTCAACAACGGTACAAGAAGCGCCACTGTTGTCGAAATACGGAAGATGATGGCGAGCGAACCTTCCAAATTGTACAGTAAATCTGTACAAAAACAAATACGCATTGAAATATTTATTTGTTTTCTTTTTTATAGGAACTTAATGTGAAAGATTTGAAGCAGAAAACCAATTACAAATTAGTCTGGATGCAGTACGCCATTAGAACTGTATACAAGTGAGAAAAATCGAAAAATTTAATCGGTTTTTATCTTTTATCGATACTCGTCGATATTTAGCTAGTTTTCATCTATATTCGCCGATATTTAACTGATTCTGATCGATATTTGTCGATGTTTAGCAGTTTTTGATCGTTACTCGTCGATATACAAGTATAGCAGATTTTTATCGATGCTTATCGATATTTAACTACTTTTCATCGATACTCATTAAAATACTTTTAATTTTTATTTATATATTTTCGATATATTTTGAGACTTATTCGATTTTCGTCAGTACTGACCGATATTAATCCGATATCGACTTACAATCATTACACATTCTGC
Organism: Geophilus truncorum; assembly: GCA_034695745.1. NCBI lineage: Eukaryota > Metazoa > Arthropoda > Chilopoda > Geophilomorpha > Geophilidae > Geophilus > Geophilus truncorum. The sequence goes on from JAQFZP010000429.1 coordinate 6,320, forward strand.
TATTTGGCAGTATCGATAAACATTAGTAGAAAATGGTATAAATATCGGTGAGTTTCGAGAAAGTTTTGAATAAGTACGATACATACTTATTTCGATGAATTTTGATGAATATCGATAAAAATCGAGTAAATATCGATGCATACTGATAAAAATCGGTTAGATATCGATAAATATCGAAATAAATCTATAAATATTGATAAAATCTTAAAATTATCAACAAAATCCAGCAAGTATCGAACAAATCAGTCATCAGATGAATATCTATCAAAATCGGATAAATTTCGACGAGTGTCGACAAAAACGAATACCATATCGATATCGATATCGATACATATTTATGAAAATCGTAAACTTCATCATAGAAATACGTTTTTGAAATGCTAAAAATTCTATTTTTTAATCATTTTTTTTTTTTTTTTTTTTTTTTTTTTTTTTAGAAACGGAACTGAAAACACGTCCGAGTTCGACTTGATCCAGAACAAGTTCCCGCCGTTTTGGTTTTCTCGAGTCAAAAGTTACACGGCTGCGTCAAATGCACCTCTGAATTGAACTAAGCTTCTACGCTTGCTACATTATAAATCTATATATATTTTACACTTATTATAAAAACGGGATACAATGTTGTCTCTAAAGTATTATTATTATTGTTGTTTAAAAATGAATTTAATTTAAAAATGAAGTTTTGGGTGAAAATGTTGCGTGATATATTGTAATTTCTGTTTTGTTTTATAAGTTTAATAAAATATCATATACAAGGGAGAGTTGGTTATTATTATTTTAAAGTTTTGTTACCGTATCTTAGAATTAACGAAATTTATAAGGTATGTATTGTTACCTTTATTTATTTTTTTTAATTTTGAAAAACAATTTTTTGAAAATCAACAAATATCTAAATCTTTAAAAATCTTTTTTTTTTTTTTTTTTTTTAAATCATTATAAATTTTAAAAAATCTTATTAAATCTCATCAAATCTGAATAAAACTCTGCGAATCTCATTAAATCTCGAAAAAAAAGTAATAACAAATCTTATAAAATTTCGGAAAATCTTAGTAAATCTCATCAAATCTGCACAAATCTCGTTAACAGTATTTTAATTATAAAACCCCTTCAACAAAATCAACTTTTCTTATAATAAAATATAAATACAAATTTTATCATCAGATGCCGGAGAAACAAATTTCTATTTTCGTTACAAAGCTACTCTGATTGGTCCAATAAAAAACCCCACTGAAAACCAACTAAATCACTAACAGCACCCTCTACTGACAAAAACATCAATTAACAATAATCAACAAATTCCCATTGACTCACGATTGCATCATATAATGTAAAACTATCAAACTACGGTATCGTGATCGAATCAACCTGTTTCAATAAATTCCGAATAAAACCAAATAAAAAGGAAATGGGTTATTTTTTATTTACAAAAAATTAATTTTAGTTCACTCGGTGAATGTGTGGCACAGGTGTTCACTCGGGGGCGAAAGTACAATGGAAATCCACATTCTTTACCCAAGTCATTTCCGGGCGCGAGTAGAAGGGTTAAAGGGATTAAAAATGAGAGTAAACACAAGGGGTGTAATTACTGAGGATTACGGATTAGGGATAAAGGAAATGGGGGTGGGTTTTATGAGTTTTTATCTCCTGTTTGTCTTTATTTCTGTGGGTAAAGGCAAAGACTACACAAGGGTAAGTTTTGTTGAATTTTTTGAAAGGAATTTTTTTGGGAAATGAAAACGTAAAGTATGGAGATTCTAGTTTAGTTGTGAATGGGTTCCAGTTCAGTTGTGAATTGAAAAGTGGTGATAAGGAGTAATGTGGAGAAGTTGTAAGGCTTTCCAGTTTAGTTATGAATGGGTAAAAATGTTTTAAGGGATTTATTCAGTTTAAAGTTGGATGAAAGTTTGCAGTTTAGTTGTGAATCAAGATTTGTGGTTTAGAAATTAATCAATGTCTAAATACATTATGAAATCAAATTTTCCAGTTCACTTGGACAAGTAGTTATAATAAAAAAATTCCAGTTCAGTTATAACCACACACACACTTCACTTCTGAACCCAATCTCATCTCTCAAATCAAACTTTTTCTGCTAAACAACCTCTTATCACCCTTATGACTCAAAAAAATCCCAAAAATGATAAATAAAACAGATAAACACTCACGACACCGCATTAACATAAACAACAAACAAAATTCCCCATTTCCAGTCCACTTACACACCTACAAAACGTAACAAAACGTCACAACATATCCAAAACTCCACTAGAAACCAACCAAACGACCTCAAATCCACACGACTCAACCACCCCAGACCCCACCCCACAGCGCATGCGCGGCGCACCACCAGCCACAGCCAGCAAAAGTACAGACAACTCCGAACTCTCATACTTTCTTTACACAGTGAATAAGTGTTCCGAAAACACACTTGCAACTGTGACTCACACGATGAATCCACGCACAAAAATCGCCTGAATCTCAATTTCGCAACATGGAGCCCGTTTACGTCGGCTGGCTCATCAAATCTCCACCTGAGAAGCGAATATGGCGAGCGGTAACTACATTTTATCATATATTACACATTAGGCCTAACATTTCCACTTCCTCCTGCAAATTACATCCGTCAATGTTCAAGTGTATGGGGTGAGAAAAATGAAAACAAATTTCATAGTGTACGTTATTTATCTGCGCAATGGTCTTTGTCCACTTTTGCTATGGTAAGTTTTGTTTTTAAAGGGGAACTAACTTAAGGTGTTTTGATACGAAAGGAAATTTTTTTTTTTTTTTTTTTTTTATTTATTTCAAAAAAAAAAAAAATTTATAAGTCCCAGGAAATTAGTAAATAATCAGCTAAGTGGTTGTTTACACATGTAACTGTAGTTTAAGTACAGTAATTTGAAAGCTGGTGTAGAAATCAGTGGAGTGAATTGAGGTGAGTTGGAATTGGAAATTTGTGGCACATGTAAAAGGTGGTTTTGCTTCATGTTGGATTTAGTTTATTATTATTATTTTTTTTTAGTTTCTATGTTTTAAATGTATTTATAGATAATATGTGATCTAGTCTGAAAGTTTTTCTTATTGTTATATTCAAGATGTCTGCTCTGGTTATCTAGAATCAATTTTTAGTTTATTAATTAATTATTTGTAATTGAGAAAAAAATGTGTAAAATTTTGATACCAAACTATTTTTATTTAAAAAACGGGATCTCGTTTCAATGCCAATAGTTTTACAAAGAAATCTTGATGTTGTCTCAATCTTGAAATGTTTAGGAAACAATCTAAAAAGGTGCAAGCGTCAAACGAGATACATCATTAAATGTGAAATTTTGATCAAAAAGTGTTAATTTATGATGTGTAAACAATACACCTTTATCATGCATTTAACTTGCGTCAGATAAGTGTAGGTGCAAAAATGTGATTTTATTATTTCTATTTTTATACACCTACACTTATTTGGTGTATATGATAATATCATAAAAGTTCATTATTGATTTTTAACGATATTTATGAAATCAACAATTGTATGTCATTGGCTAAAACCTTTTCCGCCATTGAAGGAATTTTCAGAGAAATAATTTGTCATTCAGGAAATATTGCCTGGTAATAAAAACCCGGTGATAAGTTTCTAGTTTCCTGAGAAATTTGTAAAAAGTTGTCACCAGGTGGCTCTGAGGGAAATTTATTGCCAGCTGCAACAAGTCAACAACTAATATCTTTTATTAGGTATCAGTTTGTGGAATAATAATTGACTAATGACAGAGTCAAACTTATGTTAAAGAAAACTTGCAAAGAATTGTGTTTCCATTTAATGAGTATTGTTGTTGTCACTAAGCAACTGGTGCTAGGCAACTAAATCTATTGTCACAACTGATCTATATCTATTTCATTGATTAAAGGTTTCACTGGCGAACATCTCTCATCTTTCGTTTCCTGTGCAAAAAAAGTATCGATATAGGTATTGACCGATGTTTTGAAAAAGTCAACAAAGTATAATGATTTTAATGTTTTTGTTTAAGATATGTTGGATAATTTTGAAAAAAAAAAAATTTAATATAAAAACAAATTTTGTCTAAAGCAGAATTAAATCAAATTTTGATATGTAAATATTTCAAATAAAAATATTTACAAATTTTAACAACTAATTTATAACGCACTTGTAATCTTGGTTTACTAGTACAATGTAAAAATATTTCAAAAGTATTGTTTTATATATTGATTTTTTCCATATCAGTCAAACTCTAATCATAAGATTTGATTATAGCAAAAATCATTAACTTGAAACCCAAAATTACTATTTACTATATTCATCATGGCATTTAGCTGACATTTTAGATCAACAAATACAAAAGTTAAAAATATCTGTATGATTTCCACAAATAACCCTTTTTATCATAACCATGATGACTACTTAACACCATTTTGAATCCAAAAGGCCAAAACTGATATTTAAACTTTTTATTTTAAAGCACAGGAACTATAAAGTCTTATATTTAGCAACACAAAGCTTGATGACATCAACTTCCTGTAACCTATTATGAGCTCAATACAAGCAGAAAATGGTGAAAATGAAAAAATAAAAAACAAATATGTAAAGTTGATTTATTCAGTGCTTTGAGTTTGAAAAGTTGGAAGTGAAGTTGAATTTAGTTGATTGTGCTTTTAATCTAATTTAATGCGCTTTAATTGATTAAATGCTTTAATTGGTCATTAAATCAAGCAACCATCACAACCAATTGAGATGAATGTCAACGCCGGAATAGGCTTGATTTATTCAATTCAATTAAAACAAGGATGGGTAATTTGTTGCACGGGTTACAAAACTACGTCAAAGTTAGTACAAGAAGAAATAACCAGGGATATACATTGAAATAATTTTGATACCAATACCTCAGTTTTATAAAATATTGATACTAATATTTAAAAATGCAAAATTTCCATATCGATGCCATACCAATACTCTAAAGTGTTTTTTCGATACTGATACCGATATTGATACATACCCCATGTACACACTACACAACAACTGTTTATAAGTAATAATATGACTTATTAATCAATAAAATAAATTGATATTGGTATTAAAATTCCAATGAATACCAATACTTAAAAATGCAAAATACCGATATTGATACCAATTCTCGAAAATTAACGATATTTTTTCAATACCAATACTGATATCGATACACATCCTAGGAAATAACTAAAAATATATTATAATGTATTTTCTCAAATAACACTTGGGTCTCAATTAAGCGCTCCGAAAGTTTTTATTGATTATGCACAGAAATGTAAAGTCTTAAGAGTGTTTTAGCATTGTTTATAGCCAAATATAGTAAATATATTGGTGCCTCGATATAATGTGGTTTTAATGTGGGGTGCAAAATATTCCATTGCATTGTGTTGAATGAGGGACGCCTAACCATGTCAGGTTATGCAAATATTTAAATTTAGGTTTAGAAGTTGGTCATGTTTGATGTATCCAGTGTACTGTATATGCATTTTTGGCAGCCATTTTCACTAGTTAGATATTTAACTAAAAGGTGGGGGATGGTCAAATAAACTCAAATGCCATTGTCGAGATTCATAGGATTTATGAAGATTTTTCATAGGATTTATGAAGATTTTTGTGGAGATTTACAAAGATTTCCACTGATGCAAATGATTAAAGTGATAATCTTATGAATTTTTTTTATTATTCCTTGTTAAAAGCATATAAAAAAATATACAGTTTAAATTTATAAACTAAGATTCTGTGATAAATTTTGTGATAAGTTTTAAGTATAATATCCAACTGCTTCAAAACAGATGTCTTGAACCAATTTTTATTCGTGATGTAATAGCAACCAGCTTCTAGTTAGGAAATAGACACCAGATGGCAATGAGCAACTGGAAACAAGAATTTACAGAATGACATTTACTCTATCCTTTTGTTATTTTATTACAATTTCCAAACGGTTATCAAATTCCATAATTTACTTTTTAGTAAATTGTCAATTATAGAATTTATTTATTTTGGAAAATATTTATGAACTAGCACCGGTGCCCGTGCTTCGCTACGGGATGCAGGAGCACACCTATTCTGTTCCCATCCCGGCTTATTTGTGCACTATTAAACGCCTCGCGTATCGCTGCGCTCAACGCTCGCTAGGGAATATAGGAGCACACTTATTATAGTCCCAGCTTGCTCCTATTCTGACCATCTTGTCAGTTTTCCTCCTTTCCATTCCTCCTTTCCGCTTCCTCCTTTTCTACCAATCCATCGTGCATTGTTGCCTGGAATGTTGTTGTAGTGAAAATGTTGTAGTAAAAGCTCATGCCACTTTATGTGGCATTGTCAACCCTGTCCCGCGTGTTCTTGGTAGTAACAAAGCACGCGCATGCGCCTTCGTGTTCCAAGCATCCCGGTTGTCCATTTGCGGGGAATCTAAAAGTGACTGGTCAAATGTTTTTTCGCATTTTGTCTTAGAATTCTGTTGGGCATGTTTCTTTAAAATGTGGTGAAAATCACACCGCAAATAACTGAACCTATAGAACCACAGACACACAGACACAGACACACACACACAACTTCAAAATATATAGAAGAGAAGATAACCAAAATTAAAAAAAATAAAAATTTACCATTGTTACTTTAAACAGCATTCTCATTGGCCAGTCTTTAATCACATGCAATGATATCATCTGTATTGATGTGCCATTTTGTAGTGTTTCTAAATGTGTTTCTGTTAACAATGGTAAATAATGAATCACTTAAGTGACAGCCATTGTTGACTGTAGCTAGTGAACTCTTGTATACTGAACTTTATTTCCACTTAAAAATAAAACTAAATTAAAAAAGTGTAATATTTACAAACAAAATAACTTATTCATTAAATTTCTTATAAAAAGGGGAAAATGTGATAAATCATTTGAATTGCATCAAAGGAAATTTTATTTTTAGAGTACAGTACTTAGAATTAAATATCCAAAAAAAATAATTCAAATGAATCAAATAAGTGACTTAAATGTGACCATGATGGTTAAGCAGGAATGACAGTTACTATGAAGTCTATTTTAGCTCTTAAACTCAATCTTATTTGAGCCATTAGTTCCTGTGTGTTCTTGGATTCTTTTAATTCTCATACCCAAATAAGATCTCTGGATGCTTTTGGAATGACAACACAGCATCCATTTACAAACTTTTTGTTGTAATTTTTTAAGATTAGTTATTGCTGGTGGTGGAAATATGTGTGCCCCTAGTGGTGAAATTTGTAAATTTATCAAAAAGAAGAATTGTTTTAAAAAATGCACACTTGAAAATCACGTGATTTTGAGGTGTATAGAAGTAATGGTCTGATGGTTTTGGTGATCAGAATTCTTGTCTAATGATGCTTTAAGGGGACTTAATTGGGTAGAATAAAAGTGAGGCTTTTTCTCTGCTGCACTGAGCATGTGCAGAAGTGTGAAATTGTATAATAATCATGTAAATGATGTCATGGTGAGACTGCACATGCAATATATACTAGCAATGAAAACAGTGTTGGGTTTTACCACTAGGGTGCAGCATAATTTGAGTTTAATATTAGTAATCGGTCATTATCGAGAACAGAATGATACAGAAAACTCAAGCCTACAAACGCTTAAAAAGACGACACTCGACATAAATCTCCATAATCAGACAAAATATTCAAAGAAGCCAGAGGAGAACTAACAGACACTACAAAAAATATGTGTAAGTGTCACACTTCCATCAAAACAATACAGTCACAGATTGATGTTCAAAGAGACAATTTAGGGAAAAAACAACATCACAAAAATCTACCTAACTTCAAATTATACAATAAAAATAAAAATAAAAAACAATTCCGACTGAAATAAATGCATGAAACAAAATCCAGATTAAAGAACAATTGCACTTCTCACTTTCAAGTTGGCAACGGCAAGTGCTAGGCACAGCGCTCTCCATCACAGACCCACAAACTAAACCGCAAAGACCATCTCCCTTTGTTGGTTTAGTGCAAATTAAAATAGAATATTTTATCAGCAAACATTTTTTATCCTTTTTACGGGTGACGCACTTTGCCCAGCACACCGACTGTTGCCAAGCGAAGCGTTCAGGTGAGGTGAACCAGTCAAAGACGCGTGGCTCGCGTTCCTAAATTGCCCATCAGACCTCAGGTGAACAACAACCATTGACCAAAGACGCAGAAATATTTATTATATTATTTTATATTACATTACATTTATTTATTTGTTTATTTATTTATTGTATTATATTATTTATATATTCTAGAAGTGGCGGCGGCGTTGGTTCGTTTTACGACAATCGGGACAAATACCCGGACAGTATCTGCTGGAATATTACACCGATTCCTCGTGTAAGAAGCTGAAAGGGAAAATAGATTTGGATCAATGCAATCAGGTACGGAAGTGATTTTTTCTAAATTATTTATTTTCTTCTCTGCTGATAATAATTCCAGGTATTTGACGTTAATCTAAGTATTTCAATCTTAGGTACATATGAGCTACGTTTGACAGATACGGTCGGAATGTGGCCGGAGTGGATAAATGTAGTTTAAATATTTTTTTTTTTTTTATTTTATTATTTTTTCCTTCTTCAGGTTGACGCCGGATTGACATTCGAAAGCAGGAAATGGAATTACCAGTTTATGTTTGATATCAGAACTCCAAAGAGGATTTACTTGCTGGTTGCAGAAACAGAGACGGAGATGAACAAATGGGTGGAGTGCATTTGTCAAGTGTGCGGCTTGAAGATTGATTCGGATGAAGGTAATGAAAGGGTACAATTATTATTATTTTTTTTTTTTAGTGTTTAGTATAAATTTAACCAGCTGTTGCTTTGATTTACTCATGATGAGGGATTATGGGAATGATTTTTGTGGAATAAGTTGAGTGCAAGTGCACTGAGTTTTATGTGTTGGTTGGTAATAACAGGTGCATTTGAATAATCAAATATAATGTTTTTATTATGATTAAGCACATTAATCCATTTTTATGGATAATCATGTTGCATGTATGTGATTAAAGCTGAAATTGGTGTTGCTGAGAATTTAGTAAATAATTTTTTTAATTAAAAAATAGAATTTTTTTGAATTCATGTTGATTGGTGGATTATATAAGTTTAAGTAGTAAATTAAGAGGTTTGGCAATTATCTTTTAATTTAATCACTGAATCTCCGGCATTGAAATTTGTAAACACTTTTTTTTTTAATATATATATAGAAAGGTACAGTACCTCCCTTTTTCCTGTTTATTTGATAATTATTTCACTATGTTTTTATTCAATTTCCTTTTGATTCTAATATCAGTAACTATCAAAAGTCTCAAAATTTAGACATTTTATAATGCTGTGTTATTAGTCCCATTCTTGGTTCCAGTCCCGATTATGACATTTCTTGCTTCTCTAAAATAGTTCCGTCCAGTCCAGACCCAAATTTTATGTCCAGTCCAAACTGGAATCGGGATTGTTACTTTTCCAGTACTCGTTTACATCCAAAACTTTAACTTTTTATTTTTTCAAGGCCAACCACCCACAAGCTCAATCCAACTAACAGTGGTCAGCCAGCCCTTCACCACCACCACAACATCATCATCATCAACAACAACAACAAACGGAACTTTGACCCAACTCCACGACGACCAAATTTTTGACGACGACGACGGCCGCGACTCTCCATCAGGTCCATACATCCCAATCAGCGAATGCGTATCGGGCACCAATTCGGACAACTCCACAACATACGGCTTCATGTGTCGGGATCTCTTGGATGAGATCCCCCCAGTGCCTTTTTTCTCAACTACAACAACAACAACAACAACCCTCAAACCCAGACAAACATCCGGCGACTTCTACGACTATCCTCGCCTCGTTCATCCGCCGGAACTAGAATCGGACGATTCTCCCTTCACCACGGACGACACGAGCACTTCGCCCCGAGTCAACTGGGACACGTACCCGGGCGCGACCGGTTCGGTCCGCGAAATCCTCATCAGACAGATAGAAAACGTGACGATAAACCGTAAAAACTCGAGTGAAATCTACGAAAACGTCACAATCAGACGCGACTCTGCCTCCGACGTCGACGACAGAGTTCCACCAAGACCCCCAAAGCCAAAACCCCCGCATTTAGTAGTGGGGACTTCGGTGAGTGTGGATAAATTAGTCCCACCACCAGCGCCATCTGGTGTCAGTAACAGTTACGATGTACCCAACGGAAGTTCAATAAAAGCATCGGTTTTTCGGGGCAATGGCAGTTTGGACGAAATGTACGATTTCCCCCGTCCGTTGCAAGAGGAATCCCTTATAAATGCCAAACCTCCACCCCCTAGTAATGCTTCTACTCAGCCGAAGAGACACGCTTACAGCAATGCACCGGCGGGATACCTGCAGGACAGTGTCTTTACCTACGACGGACGAGGAGAGAGTTATTTAAGTATGGATTTGGGGAAATCGGAGGTGTATACTGATATGGCCGGCGAAGTGCAGTCGCCGTTGCCGATTTATACGAATTTGTCGTCTCCTAATTCGCTGTTGCCGCCCGTGCACAGAGACTTGAAGCCACCGAGGAAGGGGTCTAGTGGGCAAGGGGCCGTGAGCAGGTCATGTAGTAGTGCTAGTAGTACGGACATGTCTGCGAAGAGTCCGAGTCCTGTCGAAGGGTTGGTGCCGCCGCAGGTCAATAGAGAACTGAAGCCGAAGACACAAGAAGGTATTGTTGGTTTTGTGAGGTTTGACTTGGAATTGGTGTTAATTGTGTTTTGGTTTTTTTTTTTTTTTTTTTAATAATATTTATAGGGGGTAAGCAGAAACAGTTGATCTTGGATAATCCTCCTGTATGTAGGATTAAACATAGTAATACGAAAAGGAGCTTTCGAAAACCTAGGTGAGGATGTAAATTAATTGTTGTATTTCTTGATTTATAGGCGCACTTCGAAATAGAAGCCTGGTTGAAATAGAGGCTGATTAAATTAATTATAAGCCCTTAAATTCTCTTAAGTTAAAAAGTCAACAAAAGCATAAATGTTTACTAATGTTTCATGGATTCATTGTATTAATTGCAGTGATTATTTACATGAATGCATATTATATTAATTTCAATTATCTTCTTAAACATACTTTATAGTAATCACAATATTTATACAGTATAAATACATTAATTTTATCATTTTGTAAGCAACTCTTTACTTAATAATTGCCAATCGCGATTACGTTAGTTTATTTTTTTATTTTTTTTATATTTATAATTCAAAATATTTTAACTACTGCTTTACAATTTATTGTGACATACATTTTATATCCAGGTCTTCACCAAGTCCAACATCTGTTACAAGTACTTCTCCAAGCTGCCAAGTGATATTGCCAAACAACACAAAAAACAGACTTCAATCTAGTTCCGACGACGACCAATCTAGTTCCGGTGGCAGTCGAAGAAACTCGGCCAACGAAGAACCTCGAGTAAAAAAAAAAAATTATAATTTATGGAATTTAGGAGTGGATTCAATAATCCGTTAACAACATTGTAAAATTCGAAACAATCAAAATTTTTTGTTATTTGCAATAATTTTCAGGATTTAACAACAATTGGAATTCATAAAAATTTTTAATAGCTAAATAACAACTAAATTTGGTTGGAAACAACAATAAATTTTCTAGCTTAGTAATGTTGTTAATAATGTTGTTGTTAGTACAGTCAACCCCCTCAAATCCGGACATAGCGAAATCCGGCCACCTCTCAATTCCGGCCAAAAGTCTCGGCCCCTTTCAATGTCCCCCTACGCTAAAAATCCCCTCGTGACCGGCCACCTCTCAAATCCGGCCACTTTTTCCGAGTCCCGCCTATGTCCGGATTTGAGGGGATTGACTGTATTAATCTTAACTTTATATATTTTATTGAAAATAGTTGAAAGTTATTGGCTAAAGGCACGAGGGCTGAGTCAATAGTCTCTTATTGATTCTGTTGAAACTGACGAGAGGCTTTAGATTGTATGCTCGATTTATGGAGTACACATAATGGACTGTACTGTAGGCTTGTTGCAGAGAATGAGAAGGGCTGAGTACATTTATTTTTCTCTTTGCCTGATGGTTTGTAAAAGCTATTCTTAATCTCTTTGTAAGAAAAATGGACATTAGAGTACCATCCATAAAAAGCTATCTAACCTCGTTTTTCCACTTACAAGTGAAAGTAAAACTAAAATTTGTACAGTTCTAATGGAACATGGTTTTTAGCTAATACGTATTTGATTTATTTATTTTTTCTAAGTAAAGGTCTGTCAAAAATGACAGATTTATGTTATATTTAAAGAGTTTATGCATAAAACATTGAAGTCCTTACACCAAAATATTAGCATTTCCTCTGGGTGTTTAGTTCGTTCTCTTGATACAGCACAAAAGTATACTTGATGCAACTGTGATTGTCAAAGACAGATGGCGTATAAGATGAAAAGTTAGATGAATAGCAGACAGAACATAGGTCGCGCAATACCATTCCCTAAGGTCTTTTTAGAAGTTTGTATGAAATTTTTGACATTGACTAACAGCCATTCTTTTCTGACAAGGTTTATAGCTTTCAGCAATAGCCAACGAATACCTTTGCTTTTAATATTAAATTCCTTGTCACTTTATTGCAATGCAACAAAATAATTCAGATTTTTCCAAAAGAATTATTAAAATTAAAACAAAATGCAGTAAATTTAAATTTAGCATCGTTCACCTAATGAACCGGTAATTATCTGTAAGCATGTCTCATAAAATTCAATTTGTTCTTTTATAAATTAAATTACCTTTTAAAGTCTCTCTCTGCATTCTGATCTCATTCGAAGAAAAAAAATATGGATCTGTCTTTGCGCATTTCATTTAAATTCAGAAGGCAGAGTCCCAAATGATAAAATGAAATAATTTTTCAAAAATGAGAACAACAAACCCCTGGCAACACCTCAAAGCTGCTGACTTTATTTACTTTTCTTCACTGTAAGACATTTATAATGAAAAAATATACTTTTTTACCCATTTAACTGTGATAAGCTACTTTAATAAAGACGTTAATAAAATAAGTTAATTAAATACCGCGCAACTTTCTCACTAAATTATTTACAACTTTATATACTTTAAAGGTAATTTACTTCGTATCAGGTTGAGAAAAGTAGTTTACGAGTTCTAACGCTTTACACAAACCGCAACCTGATGAGCTCAGATTTTATCTTCATTTTCATTAAAGTTACTTGTATTGTAACTCTAAACAAATGAAAATTCTAAACAACCCTCAGCCTTAGGATAGTATTGGAAACTGAGAAAAACAACTTTTTATTTGAAATATAAATAGGCAGTTAGAAGGAAAAGCTTTGAGGTAAAGTAACAAATAAATTAAAGCTACTCTTACAAAAATAATTCTTCACCGTTAATCCGCTTTAATTTAATTAGTGATGATGATGGTGATTTAATCATGTCCTGTGTGCAAAGGAAATTATCTTATGTGCTAAAATTTCTGTTCATCGATTTCTTTCCTTAAAAAGCATCTGAATAATTAAATAAAGCATTTTTTAATGTTATCAAAAATAATTTTTTTTTAAGCGAACGTTGCAAAGTAGCTTTTGTTTGCTATTACTCATTTGCTTAACTTTTAAGTGAAAGGTTCATTTTACTTAATATGAATCACATGGTCTGCTAAGTGGAAATTGAGCTTTGATCTGGCAACTAAGCGTAAGGAAAAAGCACTTTACTGTATATGGATCATGATTATTATCGGAATTTTGTTTCTATTGTGGTAAGAGCAAAATGTGTATCTTTGTAACTTATAATACATGTCACAATCGACATCAACTTTCTTCTCACACCTCGTTTTTCTTTCATGAGTGCAAGAAGATTCAATTAAGATTTTATTGATCCGCAACTTTCGAGGAAATGATATTGACTAACTGTGAAAGAAAACATGTTTTCAAATGTATAAAAAGGTATAATGCGTGATTGTGAGCTCTGTTTTAAGTCTCTATTTATAAGCTAATTACGTTCTGCTACTTACTTGTGAGAATTAATTGATATTAATTGATATTGCCAGTAATTAGATTCATTCCAATTCATTCTTTAAATTTGTTAAAATTCACAAAGAAAAGTTTTAAGTGCGCATGCCGTTTAAATAAAGGGAAAATCGATACTTTATATATCTGAAAAACTATTTCTACAATGTCTGGGGAAAAAAACGTATAATAGACTTTGTGAACCTTTTTTTTTTTTTTTTTTTTTTTTTTATAAAAAGACTTACTTTTTTTTGAACTCAGCAACTGATATTGCAGACACACGATCAACACTGAATACATCTCTGCACATAGAGCAGTCCACGGGAGGTCTGAACATGTCTTGAATTGATGCAGGCATGTTTATGGTACACTGAATAGATAAGAAAAGTTGTTTTTTTCTGACATTTAATAGGGGTGAAGTGATTAACTTACTGGTTGCACGGGCAGATCTGAGTTTCTCAGCAATATCCGGGCGAATCCGTGGAAGAGATGCAAATTGGGACACCACGAAATAATAATTGCAATTAAAACGATGGGAATTGCAAGTGCAGAAAAGCCTCTTTTTTGCGACCTTTGTGTTTTTCGCATTTCACGAACAGACGGGAGAGAAGAAAGCTTGCTTTCATCTATCCCCAGAGCCACAGCTTTCTGCACTACATGATCAAACAGAAGAGTTACATCGGATCTAAGCTTTTTCGACATTCTTGCTAAGTACAACAACATGCACACATTTCACCCGTTTATATATAGTCGAGCTGATGTGAGCGGCATCTTGTGACATTGAAATGAATCGATGCTTTTTTTCCCCCATCTACGAATAAAAAATTGTTTTTGCCACGTTTTTTTTTTCTTAACAACGGTAGGATGTAAGCGTGGCATTATTTTATTCACAAGGAAAATTTGAAATTTTAATGATGTGACTCCGTGGGGTGAGTGTAGAAATCTTTAAATTTAAAGAAACTTCGCGAATTTAAATTAAATATTCCAAAAAATATATTTCTAAAAAAAAATGATTTGTTTTTTTTCTAATTTTAATTACACAACGTATTTGTAACTAAAATTTAAGCTGAATTACTATGTTTAACAGTCAAAGTCTCAGAAGAGCAGTAAATTAGTAATTGAAATCATTCAAGGTAGTATGCAACAAGTAGATAAGGCTTCTCCGCTCTGCGCCTGTTAATTAAAGCGCGCTTAAGCATTGTCAATTAGTTTTAATTCTCCGAACTGCCACTGGGTACATTTACAGCTTAGCTCTGTAAAAAATGGCCCAGGAATTTGAGAAAAAGCCAGATAAATGCTATATAAACAACCTATCTAAGCCGCTTCTAAGTCACATTTTCTCATTTATGACTTTTCGAGAAAGACTGTGCTCAGATGAAGGTCTGTATTTATTTTTATCTCTTAAAAATAATATCGAAAATCATTTCTCAAAACATTAAGTATTGGATCATCGATTTGATTTGAAACTGATTCTTTATTTTTTATTTTTGGATTATTTATGTTTGATGTTTCAGTTTGCAAGTACTGGAAAGAGGTCAATACTGAACTTCCGGGCAACTATAATTTGCGCGCTCTGAAAGTTGTGAAGGAAAATGTACCTGAAAAATGGTTTTTAAAAATGCTGAATAGATGTGGATCAGAATTGGTATCTTTGGAAATTGTCGAGTTTGCATCCTCAACTTTCTCTTCCGAATGGCTGGACATTATCGGTAAATAGTCAGGCTTTTAATGATGTACATCTCTACTTTTAACGTTGTCGTGACACCTTTAATTCAACAGCAAACTCATGCCCCAAGTTGGAATATTTAAACTTCCAAATCTCTAGACTCGACAAAGCAAACCCGAGAATTCCACCAGAAACTCTAATCATGTTATCGGAGAACTGCACACATCTCAAAGTCAGTTGTTTTTTTTTGTTGTTTTTTTTTTATTTTTTACTCAATTTTATTTAATTTAAACTTGTTTGCAATAACAGCAGCTAAACCTAAAGAGAAGACAGTTTACAGATGATGGGTTAGATCAATAGAAATAAAGCTGCGTTAAAGCTCATTTAATGCACCCTCAACCAACTTTTACAATTACAGCGTTAAACATCTCTTAAAAAACTGCCAATTACAAGCAATTAATTTCACTTTTAATCAAAGTCTGAAGGGAGAAGTAAAGATTTGAACTTAAAATGTGCAAAAATGAGGTTGTTGATACCAAAATTTATTGCTCTTATCTTAGTGTTTTAAGTCCATTTCTGACGACATGCAATGCATAGTATTACACGGTTGTTGGTTGCTATCCGCTGGACTGGAAAGTATAAAACTGTGTAAAAATTTGCGACATTTAGATATAAGTAATTGCATCGCATTAAGGGCGTCCACTGTGACTAAAGTCTTGCAAGTAAGATTAATTTAAAAAAAAAGTAACATAAGTTAATTTATCAATGGTGTCATTAACAGTCTGTTGGAGGTTCTCTAGTTGAATTATATATGGGGAAGAATCCTCAGTGTAAGGTGTTATCTCTTATTGATTTTTAAAATAGATTTTAAAGTTATTTTTCTTAGTGAATAGCGATGCGGTTTGGAGTATTCCTAGCAATTGCCGAGAATTGAGAATATTAAATTTATTTTCAATGCGTCAAGTGAGAAACGATTTAATTGATGCTTTGTGTAAAAGCTGTTTTCTAATTCAGTTAGGTTTAAATTAAAATATGTATTTAGAAGTTAAAAGGTCTATAACCCATTTATTTGTTTATTTATTTATCTAGTACGTTGACTATTAGCCAAACGTCAATAAATGACAAAAGTCTATTTTCCCTTCGCGATATGACTGGTTTAAGAAATTTATCCGTTGCTGCCACTCAGGTTTCACGCAATCACTTTAGTTCGTAAGATCGATATTGAATTTTTCCATTACTAATGTTTCTCAAAGGTAACTGACGTTGGCTTATTTACCTTAAGTCAAAAGAAACGGTTAGAAAAACTTGTTGTCAGTTACTGCAAGTTTGTAGGTGATCCAGGGTGCATTGCTGTAATCAGAAATTGCACCAATTTAAAGGAACTTGATGTATCGCATTGCCGCAAAGTGACTGATGCCATTATAAATGATGCAGTTAAAGTGAGAAAAATAAATCAAGGGAGACTCGTTGTAGTGGCTTTGGAAACTTGTCTCCAAAATACTATTGCGAACCCAGAGATTGTAGAAATCCGCTTGTAAATTATGGAATAGACACTTCGGCTGTTCGCAAGCGTTGCAGTGAAGTGAATCGTGAGAGCTATGGAGAAATAACTACCAATTTCCTCTTTTTTGATGCACTTTTTGCACACAAGTTTAGAAAGGCCATCAAATTTACTGGTTAAAAGCCGAACTCGGTAATTTTATGTTTGGGAAAGGTTATTCGTCAAAATGCATCACACAAGAAAAGCACTAAGTGGTACCGGTAGTCATTAATTTTAAAAAAGAAGAAAAAAAAATTTTATGTAATGAAAGTCATTCAATATAAAACCTATAAATTAATGGATTTGAGCGCTATTTTTGAATTGCGAATTAAATCTTGTGCGTAACGATGAATAGTTTTGTCTTCGAGTGTCAGATCTTGAAACTTCGGACAATCCGTTTGCAAATGATATGTACAGTCCTTCCTGTAATGTTGCAAATGGCCAAGATTGGTGCTTAAAGTATGAAAACGACAGCTCATGTCGTCGATCGCAAGGTCATTTCTTCCACAGGCGAACGGAAAGTGGTTATGTACAGCAATTACGGAGCTCGTGTTGTGCAAGCATTTCACGTACTCTGTTGGATCGGAGTAATTAGCTGACCTCACCACGTGCCGCAACATGTGAAAATGTCTGAAAAATCAATTTTCAAAAAACCTAAGTAAGATACCAGAATTGTAGATTAAAATGATTATTATACGTACATTGGAATGTTGGAATTTTCGTTTTCCGACTTGTCGAAAAAATAAACGTTTCTCACACAGATTGCATCATTGCTCACGTTTTTCATTGATGACATCATATCTCTCCACGTGAGCAATTTCTCGGACTCGTCGGTAGGAAGAATGATCTCGTCCACATCTAATAGCGCTATGAAATCGTACGAGTGAATTTTTCTATAGAAACAATCATTGTAGGGAATAACTTCATTCTGGCGTTTTCTCATCACCATAAATTTCTGATACATTTCAATCAACTGCGGGAAATTCGGTTGATTACCTGGTAATGACAATTTCGAAACTTGCACCAACCCTTTCTTTTGGTAATAAGAAAGCACCTTGGCCATGTTTGGGTGAAGAGTCAACTCGTAAAAATGTATTTTACCTACACCTAAAAGTTTTAAAAGTTCGATCCACTCGACTAATCTATGAGATATATCCACGTGTTGAAAAGCGAGTCCCTTAACACACACGGCAAATGACGGGTGCTTCACTGCCTCGCTTTGTTTCTCATTAAACACGTTTAAATTATTCGTTGAATTTTCGCACTGTGTATTTACTAACGAGACACTATCGGGGGGCATTGTTTTCCCCAGTTCAAAAGGAATAGTGCAAGTGATTAAATACGGTAAAAGTTTGCCATCTTTGTAATTTCCCCATTCCTTATGCCACAACAAACGGAATATTGCAGGTGAGAAAAATGGATATTTTATATTTGGAAACCACATTTGACAATATGCAACAGGAGGTACCCTGCGGTCGATCATAGCCGTTAAACGTACGAAAATTGTTTTTTTTAAATGAAATCGATGGTCGTAGTAAGCGCCTAAAATGTAAACACTTGTCCCGCTATTTGATTGGAATATTTGCCAGTAATTGTTGTTGTAAGCGATGTTCCACATTGAGGGGAAAACTATTGTGCAATTATTTTTACTTTCAATTTTGGACTCGGAAAAGCCTCTTCTGATTAGTTGTTCTAGTGGCAGTTGAGGGATCTGTTTGGCTATCAACTCGAGGTCGTTTGCTGTCAAAATTCCGAGCTCTTGTATCGCTTGGTCGGGGAAATTTGGTTGTGAGTTTTGTTGGTCGCGATTATTATGATAAGTATAAAAGATTAACATAAATAATAAAATAGCTGTTACGACGAAGTAGAATTTTCCACGACGCAAGTAATAACTTCTCCAGGAAATAGTCATTATGAATGCTGGAAAGAAAGAAAACATAGTGCGGAAGTAAGATGATGATGTTTAAATATTTAGTTGTTTACCTTGAGGCTTTAGAGTGTAAGTAAAAGCTTAAACCACATTATTTATTACATAACATGTTGTGAGTTTACTCTTTATTTTAAAACATGAGATAGTGAAAATAAAATGAGAAAAATGAAATGTGTTTTAAACGTCAAGATTGTAGTAAACCTTAGTTAAATGGAATAAATTTTTTAAAAAATATTCTCACCTTTTTTTTTCTTTGATGATTTGAATTCTCAGCTATTTTTACGAGCGTTTACTTTCATGTCCGCCTTTAACACTATTAAAATAAGGTATAATTAATTTCTATTCTTTCTTTTTTTTATTAACACGTCAAGTGAAACCATATAAAAATTGCATTGATGCACATTTCATAAAAGAAATTATAATTAAATATTTATGTTAAATTATTAAATAATATAATTAAGGTAAAAGCTGTAAGAAGCCTAA
Source organism: Geophilus truncorum (assembly GCA_034695745.1). Lineage (NCBI taxonomy): Eukaryota > Metazoa > Arthropoda > Chilopoda > Geophilomorpha > Geophilidae > Geophilus > Geophilus truncorum. The sequence goes on from JAQFZP010000429.1 coordinate 25,946, forward strand.
TTGACTGCAGTGCTATTAGTAACATTCATAAATCCTAAACTTCTAAGTATTAAATTAACACTATCAACAACTGGTTTTGAAAACCGCCATAAATTGTCATCTACGACTAAATACTTGTGGTACAACGAGGCACAAGCTCTTAAACTTTTATCACAATCTTTACGGTAGTGCTGCAATTGAGCAATTTTCGTATCAATCGCAGTCGACTTGCAGTAGCGTTCTGTATTGTCTTCGCCAACACACCTCACTGGCGAGTGATTGTGCAACGTGAGCACAGTTCGCGTATTGTAGAAACTTTTCACAAAACTGCCCGGTTTAGTGTAGTTCCTCGAACGCCAAACGTGTTGCATCATGTGCATGTAAGAAGGGATTTCTTTATTCCATCCGTGCGAGTGAACCGAATCATCAAAGAAATACGCATTTGCTGCGTGAAAAGAATCAATTTCTCCCGTAATATTAGCAGTTAATCGATGCAAAAGTTGGTTCCAATTCTCGTCTTTCAAAGGTACAATTATTTCATCGATATCCAGCAACACTATGTAATCGTATTCATGGCGATGTCGATAAAAACAGTCATTGTAGGGAATTACTTCAGCTTGCCTTTTAAACCCCTTTTTATATGTAAAATAAAAATCCATGAGTGCTTTTCCTCGAAGCCTGTCACCAGGTAGCGTTAAAGGTGAGATGTGAATGAAGTTTTGCTTCTCGTAATACTTCAAAACTTTGCTTACGTTTGGATGAACTGCTAAGTCGTAAGTGAAAACCTTATCGACACCAAAAGTTTTTAGCAGTTCTAGCCATTCGATTAAACGCACCGAGACGTCGTCGTGGAAGAAATTCATTCCTTTTACACACACGGCGAATTTAAATTTGTAGTTTTCAGATACGGGTAGAAATGTTCTTCTTTCACGTCCGACGACCACCATAACGTTGTTGGTGGCATTTTCGCACGGTTTGTCCACTAAGGACACTGATAAGGGTGCATCTTTACGCGAAGTCAATTCGCACGACAGTAAATATGGTTGTAGTTGGTAGTCGTAATAATTACCCCACTTTTTGTTCCAAATGTAAGAATACTTGGGTGCCGACATCGGTTCAACTGCTATAGGTGTAATATCTCCTTTAACACCGTACCACAATTGACAAATCACATCAGGTGGACTTACACGATCGACCATCACAAGCAGACGCACTGCTGGTCTCTTCGGTTTCCTGTTGTCCCAATAGGCGCCAAAGATGTAAAAAACAGCTCCTCTCAGCTTCGACGTCCATTCTTGCCAAATTTCGTTGTGGAATTTGATGTCTATTAATTTTGGATAACTTGCACATCTTTTACCTTTAAACCCGATAGCAGTCCGCCGATACAGCAACGGAAGTGAGGGAATGTTCGATGCCCACTCTTTAACTAATTGCATCGTGTTGACTTTAATATCAGGAGCCACGTTCAAGTTCTTATACGGAGTTTCCGCCTTTGCTGTTAACACAGCTGAGGCTGCTGCTCCTGTTGCTCCTGTTGATAAAACTTCTTCTGTCACTTTAGTCTCTTCGCTTTCGGAAGTCACGAAATCACTGCTGGTTTCCGCAGGTCGAATGTTGGACGATGTCGATTGCGTGGCTTGGTGAAAAACGAGATATCCAACGGTCCAAAAAATCATAATGAAGAACCATCGAATGGCCACTTTGAATACACACCATTTGCATCGACGTGCCATGACTGTTTAGTAAACACTTGGAAATGTCTTCCGCAAAATGTTTTCCACTTTTTCCCGAGACTGGACGGTCCTTGAACTCTCAGAGCAGCATCAAACGCGTAGCGTGACCTTCGGATCGAAGGACGACGGTGTGTTCACTTGCATTGCAGCTATTTTTTCAAACCGCTCTCACTTCTCACTCGAAATCACCTTTAGGCAATACAATTCTTTGAATTACACGCTATAAGGGTGCAAGTCATCCTTGCAGGATGAGTTTTTCTACAACAGCAATGCCTTAAATACCTGTGAAACTGAGCAGCCTCCGAAAGGTTGGAGTTGATGTAACTGCGGTGATGTCATGTCAATTTGATCATTTGTTTATTCTCAGTGGATGAGGCAAGTAATCATTAGTTGGTAAAAGCAGCAAGAAAAAAAAAAGAAAGAGCCTGGAGCTGGGCGATTATAAGAAAAGCATTTTGAAATTGGTGGTCATGGATTGCTAAGAGTTGACATCATACACAAAAAATGTAATTTCTGTCTTGTGTGAAGTTATGTTATGATTCTTACTTACCCGGTTGTATTTTTTTCTCAACGTACTGTATTGAAGTGAATGCTGTCGTGGGTTCCGAGAGAACTTTATATTCCTAAATTGAGGACACTACTGATGTAAATAATTTTATAGTTATTAGCAGATGTGGTGATAAAAACTTAACGAAGATATTTATATAACATTAATGAAAAGGTTGTAAAAGTTTGATGAGGTAGAATTTCAAGTTCATTTGATCCACTTACTGATTTTATGTGGGCGTGTAGTGATACGCAACAATAAACAACAGTTGGGAACTTTGACTTTAGTTAGAACTTTAACTGTAAAATCACGAATGCGAGAAATGTTTTCTTCATGTTGCCCTTTTTTCCTAAAGGGAATTTTTAACATTAATGGCGGAAAACAAAAGTTCGATTGTTACATAAAACGTCATTTTCCCAACAATCAACATCGAAAGAGCGTGAACTTTATCAATAAGAATATTAACAAAGCAATTCGATATCATAAAAATATGTTTATTCTGATTAGCGTATGGTATGGCACTTTTATTAAATGGAAATTTCATTTATAAGATCTGTCCTTAAAGTTAAAATAATGAATCCGCCACCTGTCAAAACCTAAAATCGTCTCGGCATAAATAAACGTTTCATAACGTTTCGCAAACATATAAAATACTTATATAAGTCAGCGATCACTTGTAAAAGTTGTGCTTCGTCAATCAGCTTAATAAACCAACATGTCCAGTAATAATCAATTCACGCACGAAAAAGTGAATAAAATTTGGAAAGTAAAATCTGAAAGCTATACGGTGCCCGAAATGGCCGAAATAGTTAACGGATCGATATCAGGGGCGGATAAAACCATCAATGGCAAAAATTGGCCCCCGAAACCTCGTAGTGGTCGACCAAGATCGACAGTCGATCGAACAGATGGAAAGAATCGAAACTTCCCATCGAATTCTACCATCTCTGTGCGAAAAATGATTGAGCATTTTGAGGGGAATATACCAAAAACAACTGGACAATTCACACGCGTCGAGATGATTAAAATTTGGAAATTGAGGTCTAAAGGCTATACAGTGTCCGAAATTGCTGAAATAGTTAACAGATCGATATTGGGGGTGTATGAAATTATCTGTAACGGCGAAAATTGACTTCTATTAACTCTGTGCGGAAAACTGTTGAACATTTTGAGGGGGAAATATCAAAATAATTTCATCTCTAGTAGAGAAAAAATAAAAATAAATTAAAAGAACAACTTACAAGTATATGTGCACCTTTATTTAGAAAATAAGATTTTTACTCGCAAGGGTTCTTCACCCTTCTTGAAAGTTATCTTAAAGATTATTTCATAAGAATCATAACTATAATATAGATAAGAAATCGTTAAATTTATATAAAAATTACGGTAGTTTAGTTTTTTTTATAGCAGTTTGATATTAAAATGTTAAAATAAATGAACAAAATTAGTGTCAGTATTATGGAGAAAATCAAACATGGAAACCAGCCTAAATAATTCTCATGTTTATTTTTATCTATAAAATTTTGTTTTAAACTTGATTTTTAACTTACAATAAAACAATAGATAAATATTTGATTTATATATATATCTTTTTTTTTTAGCTTTATCAAGGTCGGTCAGCTGATCCGAGCTCCTGTTGACTAATCAACAATAATCACATGGTATAACTTATTTCCTCTGAGTTTTCAATGTTAACAAAACACACACAATGGAGCTGTTATTTGAAGCGTTTATTTTATTCAGTTTTATTTCATTCTGCACACCTTTTCCGTTTATAAACTACACTGCAATCACATCTGAAAATGAAACCGATGTCTATATATCAATCTCCACTTATTACGAGAGACAGGTAAGTTTGTACTGTACTAAATTAGAAATTAAAGGATGACTAAATTTATGCAGGGTGTCTACTGATCCTAGAAATCTGGATGGAGTCCTGAAATGAAATTTTTCTTATTTGATCATGGAATTTTTCTTTCCAATTGCCATAGTAGCTGCTAGCGACCTTAAGCAATATTCTTACTTCTCCTGTTTTCCATTGTAATTGCAAAAAATTGTAATTGTAAAATTTAAAAGCTCTCAAGAAGCAAAAATCGAAGAATCTTAAAAAAGAAATAAATAGTATGAAAAGAATGTAAAAATCTGGTCAGTGATTATCTCTTTTAATGTGTGAATTAATTGTATTATAGGCGAACTCCGTTATAACGAACCCGCTTACAACAAAAACCCGCATATAACGAAATCCCCATTTACTGTATGCTCTCAATTGTGTATTAATTCGTCTCGACATAACGAAAACCCGTTATAACGAACGAATTTTTTGGTCCCTTGAGCTTCGTTATAACGGGGTTCGACTGCATCATGTCCTGGAAAATAAGCTTGAGTCATGGAAAAAATCTGGAAAAATCATTGAAATTTATTGCAAATTTCTAGTAGACACTCTGTTATGTTACTCACGTATCAATGTAACATGCACTAGATTTCCAAATGCACTTAACGCATTCATTAAAACACATGTAGTGATTCACCAGAGTCATCAATTATGAATATGATCTTTTTGTTTTTCAGTTTCCTCCTATTCTGTTATTTCTCTTGGTTGGAGCAGTGGCAACGTCAATATTCAGTTTAATCATGCTGGGACGTATAATTCTTCGAAAAAGAGAACCACTAACTATACAACAACAACTGGAACTCGAAGGTGATAAACCACCAATACAAACTAAAAAATATAAACCAGTTGTTTGTATACACGGCCTTTTTGACCCGAAGGCTTCGTGTGATATTCTGGAAGCGGTTATTAAATGGGTAAATAACTCGAGTTTATTCAATTGATATAAACTATCGAAACAACGGTTTTTGATTTTTTTTAATTTAAAGTATCACCCTGGAACTGAAGTAATCGTTATCGATTTATACTACGGTTTCAAAAGCTTGACAAACTTGTGGGAGCAAATAGATGGATTCCGAACTCAAATTGAAAAAATTTGTGCCGAAAATCCACAAGGAATTCATCTGATTGGATTGTCACAAGGTTGGGGAGATTAATGTTGACATCTTACAGCTGAAACTGATTTTAAATTCTATTAATGTACGTTGTAGGAAACATGGTAGCGAGAGGAGTTTTAGAAACGTCTGATAAACACAACGTAGACACATATATCTCCATTTGTGGACCTCACATGGGACAATTTGGTTGTAAGTTTTGAAGCAGATTAATGGATTTGTAAAATGTAGGAAACTAACATTTTTGCTCTGTTGTAGTATCTATAGTTAGTATAATCCCTGGATACAATTGGCTAATGAATAAACTTTATAGGTTTGTGTGATAAGGAGATTAATAATCTTAATATGCATCATAATGATATGATGTTTGACACAATTATGTTTCGGAATAATTAATATCTTATCTCTAATATTATGTCATTCATTTCAGTTATTTTTATACACCCAAATGGCAGAACTATTCAGTTCCTGAGTTTTGGAAAGGTAACTAAAAGCTGATGCACTATACTGCATGGTACTTATCTTAAGAATTTATTTTTACAGATCCACATCACATTGATATTTATAAAAAGGAAAATAAATTTTTACCCATTTTAAATAATGAAATATTTCATCCAAGAAGCGAAGGTAATTTATTTACCGTACTGTAAATCATAAAATCCTAGTCATGAACTCTTCTCTGCTTTAAATTTCCTAGAATTCAAAAAGAACTTCTTACAACTTAAAAAGCTAGTTTTGGTTGGTGGACCTAATGATGGATGTATTACTCCTTGGCAATCTTCGTAAGACTTTCTAAAAAAAAAAAAAAAAAGATCGAAATCTCAAGTTTTAGTCATATTTTTTATTTGTGTAGTCAATTTGGCTTCTTCGACGAAAATGGGAAAGTTGTATTAATGCGGGACCAGGAAGTAAGCTGAATTTAAATGACAAAACAAAAGCAAAGTTTTTTAAACACATATTTTTAAATTTTAGGCTTACAAAAATGATACATTTGGTCTGAAAACTTTTGATGAAAGACAGGCAATGACGTTGATTACAGTGCCGCACGTGTTTCATCAATTTTTCCCACTCGACATCAGTTTTATGAAGGAGCACGTTCTTCCATTTTTAACTTGAATTTGTTTACTTGTAAAAATTTATCAACAACTTGTTAAAAACACCTAAGTGAAAAATAAATGCTGCACATTTTAATAACGAAACGTTGTCTCATGTTTAAAGCAATTCATTAACAAATGGAGAAAATAAAAGTTTGAAATTTTTTTAAATGTGGAGGATGATCAAAATTAAGAAACACGGTACGTCATAGAAAGAAAACTGAAATAAAAAATAAAGACAAACGTTGTAGTTACCAGTACGGTACGTTAAAGTATTCTGTACGGAAGTCAACCTGGAAAAAGGGGCAGCTAATAAAAACTACACTTCATCGAAGAGGTCAGTTTCAATTCAAATGTGATAATTGTCGTATTTAAAATTTAGGATTAATTATTTTTATTACTAAATTATTTCATTTCACTAACAAAGTTTTTTAGTACAGTACCGTACCTCACTTACTCGATATCATAATGAAGGAGCATTTCTTACGTTTTTAGCATAATGCTTGTTTGTTAATCACCATCAGAATTGTTAAACAATTTACTCAAAAGAAATGAAATTAAAATACAAGATACGGAACATTTCAATAGTCAAACGTTTTTATTACGGTTCAGAAAAGGTCGGGCGGCTGTTTATAGCGATCCATTCACGAATGGACAAAGTAAAAGTTTCGCATGAATTTTTAAACACAGCGAGAGTCATGACAATCAGAACCAGTAATAGGGAATACATCACACAGAAGAAAACTGAAATCAAAATTAAAAATTAAAATTAAAAAAATTAAAGTTGTATTTAAAAATGATGTTGGGAAGTCCAACCCAACCCAACAATGGGGCAGCCAGTTAAAATAGTACGTCATAGGACAAACTAAGCTTATGAAATATAATTACCTTTTCTACTGCCATCTTTCATTATAAAGTTTTGCGGTTGAATCGTGATAACAATAAAATAATAAACACATAACCAAATTATAGTGGTAAAGAATAGACCACGATAGACGCTTGGAGTGCATATTGAAATCGGACATGTCCACTATTAAAAAAAAAAAAAAAAAAAATGTATTTGCCAAATACATAAATGCAGAAATTTGCGATTTTAAATAGAAATAATTTGAAAACTTTTAAAATCGCATCGGAGGGAGCTATTAAGAATTTTAATTCAAATTTGCGTCCCTCGAGTGTTTTCTGCATTTAAAGTGGCGTGGACATTACTTCTCGAATGTTTCGCAGAGAATTTGTTTGACGATAGGTTGCCGAACATATCTCGCATTGATTGGTTCCTTTTTCTTGTAACCATCTCAACAAACACGCCTCGTGTGTGTATCCAATGGATCCGGTACATTGACAAGCGCTGATTAAAGGTCCAGAATCTTTGTTGCCCAAACAAATTCGACATTGCGGTTCAGATATTGATCCATGTCCACTGCAAATTCTGGATGACTTGCTTTGAGATGTATCGGCTTGAGGCTCTTCTGAATGTTTTGAAATTTTAATTTATTTTATATTAAAAAAAGTTAAATATTGAAGAAAATTGTTTACTTATTCTACTGTTACCAATTTTCACGACTACATTGTTTCTATTAGTTGCACACTCACTAAAGTTGTCATGTTTTTTGTAGATGTGAACCTTTACTGGAGTTGCATCCATAAAGTTTTTAATTGATGAAATGTATAGACTGTCAATTTAAAATTTGTTATTGTTATTTTGATTATCACAGTATTAATAAGAATAGAGTTTTTAACGAGTACTAACGAGTAAATACAGTTTACCCTAGAAAAAAAATCTATTAATTTTTACAATAGTAACCTGACCAGACTCAAAAAAAAAAATCAGGTTTTAGATGTATGTTGTGATTGTTGTGATTGTTGTGCGTTCGTGGCGACATCTAGTAGCTGGAAATCAAATCAAATTCATTGCCTTTCGCGCCATTTCTCATTGCTTATCAACATGAGTGTCAAATCAGAAAGTGGTGCCCAGGTACTGTATTTATAATAATTCAATATAAAAACAATATTAATTAATATACAAATGTTTTCTTTTCCTAGCTATTAATGCGTTTAAAACAACGACCCAATCTCGGCAACTTCTTCCCAGAGATTTTCAAGGGCAATTTGGAGTACAAAGATGTTGTTGAAATAACCGGAAACGCTGGATCAGGAAAAACAGAACTCGTTATCCGCATGATACTTCACATCATTTTGCCTCACGAGTTGGGGGGTTTGAACAGCAGTGTTCTCTTCATCGATACCGATCGCAACTTTGATCTCCTTCGATTAGTCACCGTTCTCGAAGCAAAACTTGAGCAAAATTCAGACTTTGTGAAGGCGAAAATGAAGTCTGATAATCAAGATAAAAAACAATTAGTCAACTCATACTTAGAAAAACTTTTAATGATCCAACCGAGCGATTCGTCGCAGCTGATGCTAACTCTGCATTACTTAAACGACTTTTTACTCAATCGATCTGATGTAATTTTCCTCGTGATTGATAGCATTTCTAACTTTTACTGGATGGACCGAATGGCGGTCGGCGACAACGCTACGCAGATGAGAACTCGTCAACGAATCAAAGTTGATTTACTGCAGAAATTGGTTGAGCAGTTTAGTCTGGTTTTAGTGGTGACTAAACAGGTGTTGTTCAGTGCAAAAACAGCTGATAAAGACGAATGTACGGGTGATGTAGCAGTACCGGATATAATGGGCTGGAATTGGCAAAGATTTGTTACAATTAGCATTTCACTTTCCCAGAATGCATTAGATAATGATTCCAATGTGAAAAAATTCGATTTACAAATAGAAAAGAAGAGTTGTTGTTTAAATGCTACTTTAGTTGTAAGTGATTCAGGATTACAAATACTTTGAATCATTTTATCACAATATAAAAAGTATAAAAACGTATAAATAATAAGAAATCTAAGCAATACAGAATTGATCTATTTGTCTTTCAACTATTCATTATTATTTGCATTTTCCAAATAATGTCAGTTTCACAAATCATCTGGCCACTGTGGATGTTGGGATTTTAATTTCAAATATTCCAACTTGAGTTTCTTCTCTTCCAAGGCCAATCTGCGAATCTCCACTTCGTTATTGAGCCGTGCTTTCTCCAATTCCATTTCTTTCTGCATTTCTAATTTCTTCATTTCCATTTCCCTCGCTATCTCGTGTTCTTTCGATTTGTTCTTTTCCAACTCCATAAACATGTACTTTTGCCATTCCAATTTTTGCTTCTCTATTTCCAATCTGGCTTCCCACTTAGCGTTGAAAATTGCTTCAAAGTTTTGCGTTTCATCGCTTTGTGTCCTACATATCTGTCGTTCAGGAAGTCTGTTGTGCATTTTCGTAGACATAACTGGACCGTCTACAAACATTATTGCACCGTCGTCATCTTCGGAAAAAGAGTTGAGAGAGTTGAGCTCAGATTCGTCGTCGTATCTCGTCGTTTCATTGAGTTCCACGCATGATGGCGATGATGTTGGAGTATTCAGAATAGATGATTCAGACGGCATAGTTACAATTCCTCCCCCTTGTCTCATATAAGATACATTCCTCACTTCGCCCGAGCCGTAATATTCGTCCAAAATGTAGTAATAATGGCATAAGTTTCTGACCACATCTGCAATAATTAATTTAATCGTGTGTAAATTCTCAATTTTTTTTCAAATATTTTTTTTTAATAACAGTCAACCTTTAAAAGACTCTGGGTTCTCTTCTTTGACACCTGCGCCCATTTCAGTCACCCATTTATGCACTTTATCATATTTTTTCTTCATGTGCATCACTTTGTTTTTCAGTCTTTTTTCATCACAGTCGGTGAAATTTAACTCCCTCAGCATTCTTTTCTGATATTTTGATAATGTTTCCTTAGCCTATAATAATTTTTTTTTAAATAAAATTAATCGAATAAATAAAATCATTTTTTTTTTAAGCAATTGATCAATACCTGATCTTTTCCTAAATATGGTTTGTCTGCTAAGTAATGAGCGATCGCAACTTCCTCCTCTGTAATCCAGCATTTATTTGTGTTTATCCTTGTTCTCTTTCTCGATGATGGCTTTTTAATTGCTCTCCTCTCGGATGCGATCAGAATGGCATCCATTTTGATATTCACATAAAATAAATAGGAGCTACTTCAATTTCTATGCGACTTTAGTCAACCACTTTCACATGAACTAGAAAAATAAGTTGCAATGTAATTCAATCATCTGATACTAGATAGCGCT
>JAQFZP010000430.1:0-36354 GCA_034695745.1 Geophilus truncorum
TCTACATTTCCAATAGTTACTGATAAAGGGGCACTTCGGGTGTAACGAAATTCAAAAATAGATTTTGTATATTTCGTTTTTCTCTAGAAAATGCAATATAGTTGAACCCCTTTGCAACGAAACGCAAAGGAACCAACAAATTCGTTCGGTATAACGAGTTTTGATTGTATCAGATCCCCGTTATAAAGAAAACTTAAAAGGTAAAAATCTGGAATTTTGAACAGCTTTGTTGCAAGCCGGTTCGTTATAACGGGGTTCGACTGTATTTACAGCACTTTGAATGTGATTACCGTATTACCTCCAAAAAGCAATTTTAAAATTTAAATTTTTGAGAAACTGTGAAAGGCTATTATGCCTTGATTAAAAATAAATGACCGATAGTGTAAACATTAATGCATTAATCTATACTGTATGTTTACTGCATTGGATATGCAAAACTTTGCATCAACTTTAGTTGCTGGTTCTGCCAGAAAAGGCACTGTAATCACAGAATTCTGTGCTGTAATGACGGTGTAAAGCAGAAGTAACTATGAATAACAGAGGCTCTCATGAGTATTACGAAAGAATTATAGTAGAAGCAAGGTGCATTCAATTTAGGTAAAGTTAATTTTACTTATTATTTCAACAAGTTGTTTAAGAAGACGGTTTTTGTTGCAACACCCAAATAATCTCAAAGATTAAGGTTATATATCTCAAACTTGCAAGCACTTAAAGAATATGCTTAACCTGAATACATTTCTTGTAAAAACAATTTATTTTCTCATATAACATATATGTTAGGCTTTATTTTTTAAGTCTTGTAAATAATTGCAATATGAGCTCATTTCTTTTCACGGTTGAATTACTTGCGCATAAACAGTATTTTCTGTTTTTTTTTAGATTGCCTAGTTGCATGAAAATGTTTTTCCAAAACAGAATAATGATATGAATCAGCAATCAAAGATAATAACACGCACTTTTAGATGGCGACGTTGGGTACATTCATCTTATATTTCACGATTTCCACTCTATTTCTTTGAAGAATGTGTAATTTTCATATCTAATTTTGTAGTTATTTATAAATGTGAGATGTCAATGTCTTGTGACATTGTTTCTTGTGACATTGTATGTCTTTGTTTCCACTTATTATTTGGATCACCCCAAGTAAAATAATTTGAAATTTCAGAGTACCGCACGTAAAAGATTATGAGTTTCCACAGCTTTTACCTCCTTTAAATTCAAAAAAATCCCTAATTATTCCCAGCAAATCAACTCAGCCATAACAAATTGGCCTTCCAACATTCTCATGGCTTCATAACTAGAACAAAACAAATTCCACTTAAAAGACTAAATGAACCTTCTAAACCCCAAAATTGCATCCATCTGTACAGCAAAATACCTTCTCTCTGCGCTACATTCATCTAACTTCTCCCATTAGCTTTACCTAATCCACATCTCCCACCTTAAACAGCTCCCAAAATTCTATAATTAGTTAATTATTAACGTCAACAAGGACCTTCCATTAGCACGTGTTACCGGGATAAAAGTGCTTATTTAACTTTGCACAAAACCGTTACCTCAGCATTATGCGCAGAAGAAAGCGCATTTTCAGGGTGAGCGTTCTTTTAGCGTTCCATTTTTGAATAAAATATCACCTTTTTGTCCTGGTGGCGAACAAATGACAAGTATCTCACCAGGGATTAATTTAGTCACAGATGATCCTTGTTATGTAAGGTAAAAAGACTTTTTAAAATCCCTTAAAGGTTTCATCAAAGTGCTAGTGATTAATTAGAATAATGACAAAAATCTGTTGTCTTTTTTTTACGTTGTATCATTTATAGATTAATCATTTAAAGCACTTCTTTTAATGTTGCAGAGTGAATCAATCTTGACTGGTCTAGGGGAGTCAGACTGTCGGCCGGCGAAACATGGGAGTGTATTGGAAGAATGCTGATCACATGGGTTTTCGTTTTATAACCTTCTTTTTATTATTTAGCTATAAAAAGTTAATTTTTGATCCATAAAGCGGATGTGGTTTTGTGGTTAATAAAAGCGGAATTATGGGATGACCAACTTGAACATCAGTGGAAATGTGAAGAGGCAGTTTATAGAATCACCGTTACAGATGGACATCGGTGAGTTGGATTTCATCCAAATTTCATCTGCGTTTTGCATTCAAGTTTTGATAACGCGGCTTACAATATTCAAACTATATGGTTTTTAGGTATTTATGGTAAAAGAAATTCATTTGCATGAATTCTAACATCAAAAAAATTGCTGTTTACATGTTGGCACAACCAAGAATTTAAATTATTCATAGCTTAAGTAATAAGTAAATGCCATTAACTTGTTTCTTGCTTAGTCAATGTTTAAGAATAAATATTTTGCATAAATTATCTGCAATTAAGTATCTTTGTGTGAATTTACATTAAAAAGCAACCATTTTTATTTTAATTAAATATTTGTAGCAGAGGTAAATAAAGATAAAAGTACTAACAATGAGTGTGTTTTGAGTCTTGCTGTTAAAAGCACTGCAAAATACAGTTAACTAATAACAAAAATTGTTCTGAGCATGCGCGAAAGAACAATTGACAAATTTCTATTTTTTAATTAATGATTAATGTGTATTTTAATTGTAAGTGACGCTAGAAATTCACCAGCAGCAGTTGAAATTGACTTCTTCGACCCTCCCTAGATGTCACTTTACACAGAAACAATTTTCATTGTTTTACCATTAAGCCGAAAACACATCTTTGCTTTCCACGCAGTAATTGCTCACCTACAGTGCTTTACACCCGATGTCAATTCAAAGCAACCTCTGCTAACAAAATTGGTGCAAAGACATCATCAACACGGTGTTTAAGGATAATTAATGCAAATTCAAGATTAAAATTGCAATTTTCTACAGAAATAATTGTAAGATGCTTCTCCTTTACTTGTTTACGGTCAGATTTTAATTTCCGCTTTTAATCGAAGAGAAAAAAAAAAACTAATTTAAATTTAATGAAACAACAATCTAAAATAAAAATAAAAAATCCAAACGTTGCGTTCCGATCGAGACAAAGCAGTGCGACCAGTCAACCAACACGACTGCGAGCCACGAGTTTGCACGTCGTATATAACGCAATTCTTGACATGGACACAGTCCTCCCAACAGGCAAATTCCAGGAAAGGTGGCAAAGGTCTTCCACTAAGCCTCTTTTGTGTGCAGTCGTAGCCGCCGACTCTGGCAGCACCAAACCAACCATAAAGTATTCAAAGTTTATAGAGAACGCAAATAGAGCTTTTTATGAGTCATAGCTGTAGTAATCTGGAAATATTGCACTAACGCGAGTTTAAGCCTAACGAGTTTTCGAGAACGATTCGTAAAATTCCTAATTGTTCTCCTAGGCTTTAGTGACCGTCATTTTCAACAAACAATGTTGGATTTAGGATAAACCCAAAGTGGTTCATTCCAACACATTGTTAATTGTGAAAATTTTTCATTGTTTGTATTTTCACATTGTTTTTCAGAGTGCGCTAATTCTGGGTGTGACCGATACCATGTTTGGTTGAAGTGCACCGACACCTTGTGGGAAAACTTTGCAACTGCTTGAAGTAAGTCGAGAGTAAAATGCACAAATTGGTACAATAGGAAAGTCCCCAATCAATAGGATTGTCAGCGCAGCAAGAGGAAATACTTGTGGGCCTTAACGGATCTCTGATTGAATGAACCAGAATGCCAACTCTTTCAACCCTCAAATGATCAATTGTTTTCGAATTTACATTATCATTAAAGCGCATGCTTTTCCAATACAATTTCCAAAGAATGAAACATGTGGTTAGTTCTTAAAAAATCTCGTTTCACAACTAACTATATTTATTATTTATCGATCAAAAGTGATTGATAAAATACTGTTGTAATTAATCTCATCAATTCAGCAATAATTGACATAAACATATTTAAATAATTAAAACTCCAACGCTAGGTGCATTCAAAAACTAAAACTGAATTGTCTTATCATCGTAAAATTAATTTTAAAACGACATACTAGATCAAAAGTTCATCTTATTTTCGTCTTAAAATCAATTTTACGATGATAACTCGATTTGGTTTTAGTTTTTGGATGCACCTAATATTCTGCTTAAATTAAACTATCTACAACATTACATTCTTTTCATCTTTTCTTCTCATAACAATTCTCTTTTCTCTATGACAACCAAAATATCCAATAATAAATTTACAACAATAAAAAAATATTCTCATAATATTGTGTATACACTTGCAATTCGAAATTGATTTACAAATGTACCACCTTTAAATTCATTCATCCTTCATCCATCTTTAAGCACAGTTTACCATCAATAACATCAATAATTTATGACAATCCCCCAGTAACTGAAGCTTGTTGTGTGTAGAGGTGATGATGATTCAAATAACACATTCCCATAATTCACTTGTCAGTAGAAATTTATTAAACAGACCAAAGTGGCTTCTTGTAGAATATACTAGAACCCACCAGAACCTTGCAACAACTTCATTGATGAAATATAATGAGAAAAAAAATTCCCAATTCAATTTATTTTTTCTCTTCAAAACTTTTAAATAATTCAATTTCCTGAAAAATTAATCTACTAAAATGTCACTTTCAAAGTAAAAGAATAGCAAAAAAAAAAACCTCTTCATCTATTAATGAACAAAACAGTCCATTAATCACCCATTTTTGTGTTGATTGATTTTATCCCTACTTTTTCTTTTTAAATGAAAAACATTTTTCCAAACCTGATTGACAAAGCTATTAAATTCCAGAAATATTTCCATCCTCAATTTGCATTGCATTTGCCAGAATGGGGAAAAATCAAAACTTAATTCCATGATTAATCAAACGTCGACATAAATCAAGGCCATTATATGACACCATTCAAACAATTAACAACAAGCATTAACCAGCATTGCCAGCACATAAATCACAGGTCCGACCTCTTAAATTGTGACATTCGCTTTACACATGTCAATTCGGGTCATGCGCGAACCGCCATTTTTATTTCCCACCTCCAATTAGAGCAAATCTTCATTTATTTGTCATTTGCAGTGGCGATAATGGTATTAAAACGCACTTGGGCATTTGTTCCTTCGCCGGCTTCGGGGTTAGCGAATATGGCGTCCGGATGAGAGGGAGAATTGATGCAGAGTAAGTAGGACTAACAACATTTCACATCTCGAGAGTAATCAATAACGGGCGCCAGGATGGTTGGCTCCATCTGTTTTTCGAACGTTTTACCTGCGTATGGGTGGGTTTTGTAATGAGTCATTTTCACCAAATTATTTCCCCGCTTACGCTCCAATGCGTCATCCAGCGGTGAATGACACAATTCACACGGTATAACGTGTTTCCTCGAATTATTCCCGGGTGAGTTCATTTTTAATGTCAATCTGGATACAGTTTATCTTTGAATTCTTAATGTACCTTAGAGTTTTCTAAAGGCTTTTTACTTGGATTTGTTTTATTCTACAGAATAATGTGTTTACTTGTATTATTGATTTTAAAATCAACATTTCGTGAAATTGTGTAAGAATTTTTTTTTTTAGAATTATTTTTTTTAATGAGATGTTTAGAAGAAAATTTTTAGTTTTATTTTTGTGGTTCGATAATTGTCTAAAACTAAAAATTTCTATAAAAATCTAAGATTAGGGTTAAATACAGCATTGTACCAGCAAAACTATCTGCGTGTACATCTTTGTACCAGTTCCAAAAGAAAAATCTAGATCAACAGCTCTCAACCTCTAGTCTGCGGATGCCAAATGGTTGCGAAACCCTGATCTTGATAACTCAACGCCAAAAAAAAAAAAAATAATAATATCTAGGTATAAAATAACTTGATTGTAACCAAACTTTAAAAATGTTTATGTGAAAATTCAAATTTTTATCGATTATCACCTACCATACTCTTAAACCAATAATCGGTGATTTCGATAAAGATAATTTTCTAGAAATAAATTTTCCATTACCTATTCCTGGTAAAAATCTTATTTGCTAAAAGTTAACATTGAATATTCTGGATAAAAATTTTATCTTCGACAGATATAATGAATGATATTATTTTTAGAGAAAATTCAATTGATGTTAATATACCGTACTGTATGATTTCACAGACTAGATTCAAGGAAAAATATACGTCTGGAACTTTTTCTCACAAAGTAATCCGAAAATAAACCAATGTATGGTTTGAATGCTTTCTGGCTTCCACCCCGTCAATTTATCGGGCCGCCACCTCTCGGCAAGACGGTGATGAATGCTACCACAAACAGGTGCTGGAGACACTTGAAGAATACATTTCATCACTTCGAGAGAAATAATGAAAAGATTAGCTGTAAATTGTCTTAATGATTTTATGGAATTTCTTATCGCCATATTTTATCTGCATCTTTACGATGTGACGACACAATTGCATCAGGAAAAATAAAAAAGTTACTTACTCATTCAAGCCCTAGCTAAAACGCGCCAGTCAAACGTGGTGCAGCACATGTTGCGCAGAATGTTAAGCACTGCTGGGTTTGTGCGCAGAATACAAATTCAGTTCATTAAATATTGCAAGATCAAAATAAAGTGCGAGTGTTAAATCAGGCTCGAGATGGTGTTAGATAGTCCTAGATTTCCAGAGTATGAAACTATGAATACTTATTTTTATTCAGCTTTTCATTGCTTTCCTTTGATACCTACTGCAATTTGTAGACCTAGTTCATGCTGAGAACTTGGCAGAGAAAATCTCAGCTAATAATATCATAGAGTGAATTCACACTTGTGTTCACACTAACATGTTACATACTGTAACGTAACATAACTGTAAAGTGCATTATGGGATTGAAATAGCCTTGCAATAAGCGCTTTGCTTACTTCAAAATGAGTTTGAAGTAAGCAATATCGTCTTACGTCTAGCCAATGACAAAGAAGTCTAATTCTTCTGAATGAAACCAATCAAACTGATCAGTCCCAATCGACAGGAATCACCCGAATCTGGGCTCATTCACGTTTGGCTAATTTACTGCAATCATGGGTTTAAAATTCTCGCGAATTTTGAGTTCCTGCCACAAAATCCCATGCGCTCAAGGTGACGATGCTATAAATCATCTGAAAACAACTTAAGAGCAAAGCTTGGCATCCATTTTTGTTACCACTATTAAGTTAAGACGAGCTACAACAAAGCTTTACAGAGAATACAAAACATATGAAATAAGAGTATTTATACTCATCGAATAATTTATTTCACACGTTTAATTTCATGCTTCTAGCCCAAGTTAGTACCGTAGTAAGAAATTACGTCAGCAGTTGTGAAACAAAAATTGTCTGTGTTGTGCTGCGTTGCATTAATATTGTTACTTTACGTCTAGCTGTGAACCAGCTTAATAGTGACTTGCCACTAATGGGAACCACATTGTTAGGATGGATTATTTCATTTAACTAGAACATCACATTTATCTGTTTTAATGATTGACACTTTTCCACTTCAGCATTAGACACCAATTATTCTAGTAATTTCTAGTCGCATCAAACAGAGCTTCTTTAACAGTTCCTATTATCATTCATTTATTACTTTATACAACTATGTTGAAACCAATGAGCATTTTTCAAATGCCACACTGCATCTCACTTATACTTCTTCTCAATTCCATACTTTTCACACTTTATTAAATTACAGCCTCCCAATTAACAAATCAGTCTTTTTTCCATCAACATATATACAAGCACCTTTAAAACTACAGTCATTTATTATTTTACTGTGTGTAATGTAAGGAATTCTTCCATTACTTAATTCAACCACAAGCAATAATAATTAATTCAAAGGTAATGAATACGTTTAAAAAATGTTTCAATAATTCATGGCAGTAATTACCATTAATGCTCACTGGACTGTACCTTTAAAGAAAACAATAAAAGCAATAGCATTGCCTCATCCTAAGGTTTTCATTACAATTAGTTTAACAGTCTACTTATATCCGAGGCTAAGAGAAAAAGAAGGCCTTTAATTTCGTCAACAGACACCCTTAAAGGTCAAATTTCTCAATATTTAATTTTTGTGCACAAATATTAAAGTAAATATCACATATGGCGGTAGTAGCTGCTAGCAACTTTAAGCTTTAATCTTCGAACAAATTTAAGCCCGAGATCCGGAAAGAGAAAAAGTCTAGCCCAGCTTTTTGCCTTCCCAAAATCTCCAAGCTGATTTGAAATTCAGATAAAATTTAAACTTGTTATCATTTCTTGAAAATCTTATTGGAAATTTGATACCTTTGCAACACAGGTTTCAATTTTCATAGAATGTGCTTCACCATATTGTTTTTAAGTGATGTTCACCAGAACAATATTCTACTTTTAGAAATTCTTGTGAGAATAAGGTATGGTAATATTATACTGATCAATTTTTTATCTTTTGGAAAAAAAAATTCAGCTTCAATTTACATCAAAAATTTCTAATAATATTTTTAAGCTATAGACTAACAATTGTTAATGTATTCAAACACACATGCTATTTACATTTACTAAACATTATAATTAATTTCAGTCACAGCACAAAATTAATTATAATCTCTCTGTATTTACGTAGCAATTTGAGTATTAAGAGAATAAAAATAAAAATCAATTCACTAAGACTGTTGAGTGTCGTCAAATACCAAACAACACATTATATAAATGTGAAAACATGTATCCACTACTAAACATATCATAAATTCCATCAAAATATCAATTTAATTTCCAAAAACTAAACATACTGCAAATCCCATATCTTATTTTCTTTGCCAATTTCAGTCATATTTGTAAAATCACAAATCACTGGCTAACCCTAGTTATCTTTGGTTACGGTACTTTAAATTACCATAACCCATGTACAAAAACCCCAAATTAATTCAAATTCCCTCAAACTGTATAGTAATCTTAACGTTCTGCCAAACACACACACAGTTAACGGTTGCCGGTGATTTACCAGCATTTAGTGAGAAATGGAAAAAATAAAAATAAAAATTCAAACCAACCTGTGAATAAAGCTGCAGCAAGATTAGAGAGGAAAACATGACATTTGAAAGCTTATATGAAGACTCCATTTGCCAACACCTTAGCTACAGAGAATATATAATCACAATCTAACTGCCACCAACTTCAATGGGAGCTCAAGCCTCGAGTTGAAGCTGCTAAAGGAAAGATCCATTCCCTTTCCAAGTCTATCGATCTCTACCGTCTAACTGAGGTGGGTTCCTTGCTCTTTCTCCCTCCCGCTCTCCCTCTCTCTCTCTCTCAATCTGCCAGGGTTCTTTGCAAAATCGCAACCCCGGTTTCGGCTTTCCCTGCACTTCGCCATTGCTGCCGCACATAAAACCCGGTTGCACCCGTTTCACACAGCAAAACACATTTTCCCCAACCCCGATTCCATGTTTTCCTCCGAGGGAAAGGCCATTACGTTGACATAATCTCGAAAATGAATGATTAGAAACGGACAAGCTCCGCACTTACCTCGTTTGGTTTGATGAGCTCCGATGCAAGCGGCTTCATAATAGATCAGCAATAATCCAATGAAAATCCAGTGCATTTTTCACGTCTGACCTGCATTCTTCCTTGCCATATTGCGGAGAGCAAACCACAACCAAATAGGCCTAGCGACGAGATTCTTCGAATGCCCAAGCAGCCAGTCTTTTCTCTTCTAGAAACGCCGATCACCGCGAGCCGACGTTGCTCTCTCTCTCTCCCGCATCCAGATGAAAGTTGTGCGCACTGCTCACTACGCGGCGCTGTGGTCGTGTTGTTAAAGCGCTTCGGTTGGTGATTATTATCGGTTTTTTTTTTTATGATGCTCATGGTGTCTGGTTTTGAGATTTATTTTTTTTTTAGGGGTGTGAGAGGTGAGAATGGGTTATTTTGTATTTGTTGGATTAGATTAATGTGTTATGTAAAGAAAAAGTTGTAAATATTTAATTTTAATTTCATGAGTCAGTTAATTTAAATAAAATATAGGATATACTTTAATGTTAATGATTTCGATTTACACTTTATGTGAAAGTTAAAGTAATTTGAAGTGAAGAAACAAAATTAAAAGAATAGTATATGAAGATTAATTTATTTATTTAAATTTACTTAAAGATGATGTTACAAAATGAATCGTTTTAATAATATTCAATACAAAATCATCAACTTTAGAAGATCATGTACTAAGTTTGTGATTCTATAATTAAAATTAATTTATTTGAATTTAGTTTCAAATGCCATTTAATTTAACATTTTTTTGTTACATTGTTACATTGTTTTATAACATTTACTATAAAATCATCAACTTTAGGAGATCATATACCAAATTTGTAATTGTATAAATAAAAGATATTGATTCGCAAACTGATTTATGGTCAGGTCTGATTCTATTTATTCGGTTCAATCTGTCTAAAGATGGATCACTCATTGCAGGGGAGGAAGGTTCTTATCATTATGAGAGAGGAACCAATTTGGGGACCAGGGACAACAAATTGACCAAATGGCTCTTTCAGACTCCCAACCACTCCGTCTGGCGCGTGAATCTCATCTGCCACATTATGAGGTAAAGTTATTACTTCTCTCCATCCCACAACGTCACCTCTTCCCTTCCCTACCCTTCATTGTTTTACCCCTGACCTCGAGAGAAACCCACTTCGGGTCGTTGCGCCTCGTTTTCCCACATCATAAAAGGTCGATCTCGGCATATAAATGAAATGGACAACGAGAAAGCAATAAAATAAACAAAAATCAGTCGGAATCACGTGTCAATAAAACAAAACACTTAACAAATTTGCCAGCTGTATGAGCAAACCTCTCGTAATGTATTCATTTATTCCATGCGAATAACAAGCAAACGTGGGATTTGATTGTAAAGTGGATTGTGGGTCCTTTCTCATTGTGATGGCCACGTGTCACAGTCCTCCAACAAATCGCCCGCAGCCAGTAAGCTCTGGGATTAGCAATTTACTAATTACGCTACAACACCTCACTGCAAATAAAAATATAAATATAAATAAATTTAGAAATCGAACTTAAAGTTTGTAAAAAAAAAAAATATTGTTGAAATGAACACACATAGTTAACCCTAAATGGATTAAACAATTAGAAGTTTAGAAATTATAATTCTAAAAATTGTTGTTTAAAAATCAATTTTTAATATTAAAAATATTTCAAATGAAAGTGATTTATGTTAAAGTTAGAAGTTTAGAAATAACAATTCTAAATTGTTCACTGTAAATCCAAACGTCAGATGTGAGACTAAATCTTAGATTTATGAAGTCAACGCTGCCTGAAATATAGCATTGTTTTGATGGTATAATGTAGAATTACATTCCAAACTCATGTTACTTGTTTGTCCAGTGCATTATTTTTAGGCTGCTTAAATGTTTAGAAAATAGCTTCAACTTTAGACACTTTAAAAACCTTAATTTTATCTGTTTTTGTTTAAAAATCAACTTCAACATAAATCACTTTCATATAATTTTTTTTAATTTTTTTTAATATTATAAAAAAAATAAAAAATCGGTCTAGTGCTTTTGATTTAATTTCCCTTAATAAAATTAATTACTCTCCAACAACAACAAAAAAAAAAAAAATTAATTTTTTTTTTACTATTGTGAACTCGTGGACGGCGTTTCGAGTGAACGCTTTCAAATCAATACTGGAAAACCAAGCTCGGACTCCCAGCGTGCGCTATCCAAATCGAAAAGATTGAGCCCGGTGTGAACTTTTCTTCTCCCCCTAAGCAGATGTGGCGACCCACACGACGAACAATTACGGCAGCTGGGCGCGAGTCCCCGGCCAGATGCTGGCACGTGGTCGACGGAGGCGCTGCAGTCAATGCCCATTACCATGACAATAAGCCACGCGCCACTCCATATAAAACGAAGGACGCCTTAGTGAGACCAGGTAGTTTGCTCGCTCGTCAACAAACCAGAGATACGGGATTACAAAGTCTTACAAAAGTCGTTTTCTCAGCGTTTCCCACCTTTTAAGCCTCGGATTTGTGGATCTTGATGAATTGATGCGTCAGTGGTGAACGCGAGTGAAGCGCAAGTTTGAGCAGAGGGGCAGCTGTTTGTTCGAATGCCCACCAGGACATGTGTTGATAATTTGAACTTTATTATGGCGGAAGAACTGTTAGAAGCCGACGAGATCTCTTCGGATGATCCGGACGTCGTGTTCAGGTTTTTTACTTTTTTTTTTTTGTTTCATCTTTTTTTTTTTCTACAGTGAAACTTAAAGAGAGTGAAAAAGTAGTGATTAGATTACGTTAATTAAACGCCAGGTGTTTAATTAATTTTTTGCTTTGATTTAATTTAATCAACTTGAGGGGAAAAAATATTTTACACTTAAAAAGGTGTAAAGAAACTTTTAAATTTAAAAGAAAAATTTGTAATGAAATTTTAAAAGGGTAAATATTTATATAAAATTTCGAAAATTTCGTGTGAAAGAAAGTAATGTTAGCATTAAAGTGAGGATTCGGTATTTAGAGATTTCTTCGGGGAATTTTTAAGATATTAATACTTTTCAAAAGAGAAGTAGTGATAAATCCTACGAAAGGTATCAGAACTGAACAATGTATTAACCCGATTTAAAAAACGAATGGAGATTTCTAGGTGTATAGTAAACGCTTTCAAAAAAAATAAAATGCCTAAAAAGTAAAATTTAAACAGAAATATGTTTCAAATTTACCTCTTTTTACTTTACTTTACTTTTTTTAAAGTAAATTTTAAATAAATTCCAATTTTGTCACT
The DNA here is from genome assembly GCA_034695745.1 of Geophilus truncorum. Taxonomy (NCBI): domain Eukaryota; kingdom Metazoa; phylum Arthropoda; class Chilopoda; order Geophilomorpha; family Geophilidae; genus Geophilus; species Geophilus truncorum. Next base: position 12,731 of record JAQFZP010000430.1, read on the forward strand.
TTTTTTAAGTTTATTAGCTTGAGGTTAAAAATCTAAAATAGTTGCATCTATAAAGTAAAATAATTCTGTTTTTAGTACAGGATTTAAAATTATCGGCCTAACTTCAGTTTTATGCGCGTACCTTCCACCTTTTTCCAATTGACTGGAAATTTATTGAACCTAAATGTGTTTTCTTCTATTTCTTTTTAGGGAAAAAAAATCGACTCGCAAACCAGTTAAATTACGAATACGACGCTATAAAGCGAATGCCCGCGAACGGAACCGAATGCACGGCTTAAATGCAGCTTTAGACAACTTAAGGAGGTTAAAATATTTACATCTAAACCTGCATTTAAAAATTCCCACTCTGCAAAATAAAATAATTTAAAATTAATCTAATAAGAAATGCTCTTTTATCTTTCAGATGTGTGCCGCTTACCTGCAAGCCCCAAAAACTGTCAAAAATCGAAACACTTCGTCTAGCCCGTAACTACATCGCAGCATTATCAGCCACACTTCACACTGGTCAAGCGATGGACTCGAGCGAGTTCACGAGAGCCTTAACCTGCGGTTTGTCTCAAGCAACAACTAACTTGGTTGCCGGCAACACCCAACCGACACCATCGTTTCATCAAATGCCTCATTGCGAGCAACAAATTCCGGTACCCGACGTAAACTACGCTTCGTCGGCGGATGGGAGCTACAACATCGCCCCGTCGTGCGAGATTTTATACGGTCACTGTGCGTCGCCCAACTTGTTGATCGCGCCCCAGACGTCGAGCGAAGATGGGTTCCGATCCGAGTTTATAAGCAGTAAACTGGAAGAAAGCCCCGCCTGCAATATTGGCTTCTCAGCAGACCATCTAAGTATTGTTGGCACGCCGCCCAGTGTCAACGGTGTCAATTTGGAGGAAAGCAACGCTAGACTAATTATCCCTGCGTCGAACTTCATCGACGACGCACTCAGCCTTTGAATTTTTGCGCAAACAAGAAAGATTTTTTAAATTATTTATTTTAGTTGTATAAATTAGCATAATTGAATATAGGAGAAAAAAAATGACAAAATTTTAATCAGTTTGGTTTTAGATCGATTTTTTGGGAATTTCATTTCATTTAAAAAAAAAAAATACAAAAGCACTTAAAAAAAAAAACTTCTTTAAAATTTAAAATTGAATGAAAAATTTATTTACAAAAAATAGACATTAATTTACATTTTGACACGAGTAAAATAAAATTCTCTTCGTCGATCTCGCTAATTGTCTTCAAACCGCTTTCAACTCCCCGTCGCAGAAAATGCAGCGCGATTTCTCAACTGCAAATCAAAAGTGACACAATCGTTTTATTCTCATCTCATTTTTAGCGTGAGAAAAGTGGGAAAAGAAAGACGACGGGACTTTTTCCAATATAGAATTACGACATTGATTTTCAATCCCGTTGTCATGCCATTGGCGGGGATGCAATTAAGTGGTGCCGTGTTCTATCAACAGAGTTGGTGATAACCATCAGTGACAGATGGTGGTCCCACTCGCGTCCCATAAGGAATACCCTTTGCTATTTTTCTACTTTACTTACTGTATCTAGTCTTTCTTTTTTTTACCGTTCAGTGTGTGTATAGATGCAAATCAATTTCTAATTTTTACCCATTTATGTATAAATAGTTAATTAATTAATAAAGTTTTAAATTTTGATTTTTCTGTTTGATTTTAATTAGCTTTAATTCAAAGTGAATGTTAAGATGAAAGTAAATATCTGATAATGACGTGAAATGAAGTAATATTTGAGATAAATGGTTCTCCGAGTATCAGCGTTGCTAAGTTATGTTTGTCATCATGTGGGTGTAATGTTTTGATGTTTAGAGATTTAAAATATATTTTTTTTACCTGCATTTTTGGCGAATACTTCGCAGCTGCTGCATTTGTAATACGATTGGTCGCAGATGTCGAGAGAGAGACTGCATCTAGCTAAATTACAAGTTAAAGTTATTTTAAAATTATTGAAAAAGTTTTAAAATTTGCAAATTTTAATTTTTTTTTCTCTATTTACCGAATGAATGTTGTTGTGAGCAAGTTGCGTACGTGATGTTATCCAAGATGATATTATCTCTACAAATTAGGCATTTTTCATAGATTCCATGTTTATCTGCAAACGCCTTGACTTCATTCATGTTTAACGTCTTAATCACAAAATCCGCTTCATTTTGGTTGAGATCACTTCTTGTTTTCAACCACTGACAAATTGTCAGTACAGTTCTGCATAAACTTTCTTCAATTCCATTATCTGCAATCGATGACTTCAACAACCGAAGTAAATTTCGTTTAAGTAAAATTTCTTCACACTTTACGAATTTTTCCTGCAAAATAAATTTAAAATTTGTTATTAAAATAATAATAAAAAAGTTTTTTTTAAAAAAACAATACTTCATATTTGGAAATGTTTTCGCCTGATACACTGTTATTTAAAATCCATTTCAACCACCATCGTTTCAACATCAACGCGAAATCAGAAACGTCTTCGTTATCATTCGCTACAATTTGATATATTTCTGCAGGTAACGTCACATCACTTAAAATCGAGATCCTGACGTGTTCCAGAACATCGTGAATGATACTCAACTTTTCAGACTGATTCAACATAATTTGCAACGCCTCATTCATCTGAATAGTTGAGAAAAACCGAACCTAAAACAAAACGCGATAAAACTTATAAATTTATAACTTTTTTTTTTTTTTTAATTATACTTCAATTGGTCGTCTGTTTGCCGAATGATCGAAAGAATCAATCTGCCTTCCAACTGTACAAATAAAAACTTGCGACGGTGATTTAGCAATCCCCATTAAAGATTGCTCCTTCGAATTCGAAACATCAAACGTTACTTTCTGTTGAGTTACTGTTAAACCTAAAAATAAAAAAAAATAAAAATATTATTACGGTAATTGTTAAATTTTTATCAAAAAAAATAACTAAAAATCAGTTCACCCTGTTTAGTCAACTCCAAAACAACAAACTGCACCATACCATCAGATGAAGTAATCATAAAACCATTTGAAACTTGACTAATACCTTAAAAAATAAAAATTTAAATACAATACACTTTCTATCATATATTTATTTACCCACCTGTAACAGGTAACAAATGCGATCCAATGCTGAACGACTGAAAATTCATCGTCAGAGATTCATCTCCAACCTCGATCATACATCCATGAAGATAACAACTCCTCGCAGCAAGTACGTAATACGTGTTATTCGAAACCCTTTGCATTCCTATTTCATCAACGCTAATATCATCGGCATATTGCCATATCACAGCAGACCCGATAACAATAACGCACGGAGCACCAGTTTTCGTCATCCAATTAATGGTCAAATAAAAAACTCGAATTTTTCCTTCGTTGCTGCCCACTACGAGCAACCCGGACTTTTCATTCAGTTGTTGCCAGTTTGCGCTTGAAATAAGACCCATTCCCGAGTCAATGATGGCCAATACATCCACTGCAAAACTAAAATGTAAAATATTTGTATTTGAATTTATTTTTTAAATTTTAGAATTTACTCTGTTATTATTGTTGGTAACACTTTCCACAGCACTATGTGACCGCTTTTCATGAATGTGATCAATGCTGAGAAATTATCAGAGGGTAATTCTACTTGTGAAGTTTGTGTTTTGGAGCGCGTAAACATTTCTGTCCAAAGCATGTCTGGAAAATAAATATTTTATGAGATTTTATTTGCTAAAAATGAAATTATTTTTATTTGATCAACTTACCAATTGCAGCTAACATGTACGTTCGTTGTTTAAATTGATGTAAAATTAATTCTCTCTCTTGCAGATTAGGTTTAGGTGGAAAACAATCTTTGTAGTTTCTGTTTTTCTCGTATACGTGGAACATTGCTGATAAATCGGCGATTCGTTGCCAATTTCCATTAATGAAGCTGTGCAGCTCTAAACGATGATCCATTGTCAATGAAGCTAATAAGGAACTTAATTTTAAAAAATTAAAAAATGAGTTGTTTTTTATGGATTAAAAATATTAAAAACCAACTTGTTAGTTATTGTTGCGTTTTTACACGACCATTTTGCTAATCTAAAGCCTCGATACGATGGTAAAGTTGCAACAGCAGGGCTTAATGTGCGGTCTAGCATTAAATTGTAAAAATCCTCTGAAAAAAATTGAATAATTGTGTGAAAAATTTAAAATTAGATCTTTATTTATTCCTTATATACCATTAAAATTGTGAAGTTTTTCATGTAACACATCTCTACCGATTTCAACGTCAAATTGGTTGTTACTTGATGGGGAAGGCATAAAATACCGATTAAATTGAATTGTTTTCTCCGTATTTTGAGGCTTAAATTGCGGCACCTTAAAAAAAAGTATTTTGTTATTTTTAAATTTAGATAAGTTTTCAAATTGTAAATAAATACCACGATATTGATGCCTTTGTCGGTGGTTATGGCTACTCGGTTGTCTTCCGACCAACTTACCGCTGAACGGTGGCATATGTTACCGGATAAACTAAAAGTGCATAATACTTTTGCTGTCATTTTTTTCTATTTTTTGTCAAATCAGGAGAAAAGAGCAAAGCAGTCTGTTTCTCATATCATTGCTCGTTTTTAAAATTAATTACATCACGGTCGTTCACAACTGAACTAGAAAATGAATCGTAACATAAATGTAATAGAATTTGTAAGCAGCAATGGTGATTTTAGCGCCATCTAATAGCGGTTTTATAAATCTCAATCAACAACATGGACGTTGTGGACGTGAACTCGTATCCTACAGTTGGTGAAAGATATTACACGCCAATGTACAAAACAGGTAGAATTTAATAACAATAAATTTTTTAACTTTTTTTAATAAAATATTTCATTGCTTTCAGATGTGAAGGGCAAAGAAGATCAAGATCACTGTTTGTTATTTCATAGTAACAGGTTTAAGATGCTGTATAAATCATAATTTTAGCTGTTTATTTACATTTTTATTTTTTTTTTATTTAGAATATGTGTTGTTTGTTTAGCACCAACTCATCCAGTGATCGCCGACAAACGACTTGTAGAAAAAATTGATTTTCAAGTTACAGAAAAAGTAAATAGATTAGAAAATAAAGTGTCAGGGAAATCAAAGAAGGTAATTAAGTGATTGGTGGTAGAAAATTATTATTTTTACACATAATGTGACTTATTATTGTTCTAGGGAGGACAATGGTTAACCGAGGAGTCATCTTTGTGCATTGTTACCTGCAAAGATGGAAGCAGATATACAATTTGTAGTTGTCTTAAGGGCAAATTGATTGAAGTTAACGAAAAATTAGTGACGTCACCAAATTTAATAGTCGAAAAAGTACTCTTGTTATTTATGAAATTAATTACTCACCTATATTTTAATTTTGTTTTTATTTGGTAGCCACAAGCAGAAGGTTACGTAGCGATTATTTTAACGCCTAAAGTCGGAGATGGTCCAAAGCCTCAACTTAAATTACTTAATGCAGACGAGTACAGAGAGAAAAGAAATATTGAAAAATCAGAAAGGTTAAAAAAGTAATGCCGGCAATATAATTTTGAATTTCTGTATGTTGCAAATAAAATATCTAACTTAATTTTGAAATTGTTAATTTTATTTAGAAAACCGAACACTAGATGGCGTTAACCGTTTGGTGGTTGTTGTTAGCTCTCTGATTAAGCCCTGACTTATTAATTTACTTCTTTTTATTAAAGTTAATGTCATATAAATAGTTTTAACTATTTTAACTTTCAGTACAATTTGCTTACCTAAAAAAAAAAAATTCCAAAAATTTTGTAATGACTTTCCAAATTTTGGGGAAAATCCTGTGGAGTTTTCAATTGTGTAACGTCGTCGATTTGCATTCTGGGAACTATAATTGTAATAGACAAGATAAATTCCACGTAGAAATTACAATCAATTGAATCAGAGCAATCAATTTCTAATTTGATTGTGATTATACGTTGTGATGACCTTCCTACATCACCACAGACATCAACCTACGCTCGCAATTTGTCTAGCAAAAAAATAAAAAAAGATAAAAGCACAAAATAAAAAAAAATAAAAACTTAAAATAACATAATTTTCCCTTTAATCACAATAAATATGCTTAAGTACGTAGACAACATCGCTCATCAGATGGCGCTGAATAAATTTCCATCACCTAAACCCTTGAAAGCGAGTTAGCTCTTCCTGTTAATTCAATTAAACCTAAATATGAAATAAAAATTAAGTTGAACGTGGTTGTTTATGTATGCAATAAATAAAAAAAAAGTAAAATCACACATTAAATCAAATTTTGTGGTCCAATTGGTATTGGCACTGAAGTTATCGCTAAGCAACAATCGCATTCATCTATAGCTACTTTTAATGCAGAGTAATTTTTAGGAAATTTATTATTTATTTAATAAAAATGGTAACATGTCTTTTTTTTTTATCATTAAACACTTTTTTTTTTTTTAACACAAACGTCGAAATTGTTTAATGCACCTAAATTTATACAACATAATTACAAAGATTGAAGTTTGGTATGTACGCCGAATGGTCTACTGACCCTGTACCGTCTTTATACAGCGTACGGAATACATATAAAATTAAGAATTCTTGATAAAATGAACAAAACAAAAATTGATTAATTTGTAAAGAAGCATCAGACAAAAAAAAGCACAATTTGCGTGTCAAGTCCAATGCGAGTTATACATCACTTTTCCCTTATAATTTATTGTCTGCTTTTATGTTATCACTTATAAGCTTCCCTAAACAATATTCACCTCTATTTTTGTTATCAACACTATCACACTAAATTTCTTATTTTTATTTCACTCCAAAAACTCCAGAAACAGTCGTGCTTTGCCTCCCTAGTGTCAAAATTCGGTACTCAACACACCAAAAGAAATGCAATAAATGGTTCTAAAAATCATCTACCGGTACTGCCAAATTTTAACTGTAGGGGGCTACGCATTTCTGAAAAACATGGAAATAAAAGCAATAAAGCGGTTAAAACGGGGATTTTGGAGTGCAACATTAAAAAAAACTGAAAAAGGATTAATTTAATGCGCGTGATTGATATTAAAGTTAAAACAAACTGTTTATCTGATTTTATCTGATTTTATGCAAATGAAATAAATATTGTATGGTAGCCAAAGGTCTTAAACTCTTCTTTCTATTTGATATGATGATGTTAAAGGCCGCATTAAAGTGAGGAAAAACTCGGTGCGAAGTCATGCGATGGATGAACAAGAGTTACGGGCACTCGGAACGGAACAAGGGAGGGTCAGGTCCAAGGAAAAAGTGAAAAAAGATGAAACCGTTAATTTTTTCCGCAAATACGACCTCCGATAAAAGAAAGCATTGGTATGGTCAATAAACCGCGGGTTTCGCATGGTCTCAGTTTAATGGTAAAATTGCAAGAGTCATTAAACTGTCGCCACGTGGCACGTTATTTAGTCATGCAAGGCAACCATTATACGGCGCGACAAGCGTCTAGTTTGACTATACGATTAATGACAGAGACGGCGAGACAACTCACATCGAGCAGAGAGCACAACAAAACTCAATCTGATTTTTAGGTGCAACCAAAAATGCACTGCAGGGAAAACTTTTCCTGCAACACACCCCAAATGAAAGACTATTTCAATTTTAATCCAGAAAAAAAAATATTTTTTTTTCGTGAAATTTTGGCACCTTTAATATTTGTTTTAATGTTTTAATTTGTAAAAGAAAGAATAAAAATTAAGAGAAAAATTTTTTTTGTCTTTTTTTTACTTTTTTAAATCCTTGGAATGGACCTGAATGAACTGAATAAAGATTAGATTAGAGAAGAAGAGACAAAGTACAGATGAAGAATTGCATGTGTACATGCATACATATCAATTAAAATGATTGCAAAAAGAAGAAAAAAAATTATAAAGACATAAAAACTCAAAATGTAATGCGAGATCACATTACCAGTACAAAAATAGGCTCCATTAAAAATTAAAAATACCAATTAAAGAACACAAAGAATTTTTTTTTTTTTAAGTTTTGAAATTATAAAATAGAAATATTGAACGCAAGGCACAATATCACATTGGTTATCACGGTATAAGACTACAGAGTATTTTTGTTGTTTTTTTTTTGCATTTTTTAAAATTTCTACAAACATTTTTTTTTTTTTATCAGGTACCTGAAAACATAACATTGAAACACGAAACCTTAAAGTTTTTAAAAGTTTGAAATAGTTAGCTTTTGCACTCTCATTATCATTTTTCATGATAACTTATAAGAGGCGAAGTTATCAATAATGTTCAAATCAGAATATAAAGTTTTAGAAAAAAAAAATTGAAAAATAAAGATCGACGCGTTCTCTCCTTAGTTCAACACCAAAACCCCGCAACTAGAACTAACGATTGAGAGAGCAAAACAAATATCACAGATGCCGCTAAAAATAGAAAATATAACTTTCGATAAAAGCTATATAGAGCTTTGATAAAATTTGAAAAAAGAAAACTTGCATGCATTGCAATTAACCGAATAAAGTGGGGCACATGAAACATTAAATAAAAAGACAGCAAGGACATTTAATTAAAGTACTTTTTTCTTTTCTTAGTCGTAATTAACGATACCACAACAGTTTTTTCTATTTAAGAGGGGCAGTTATGATGAAAATACCGTTTCTTCTTCTTCTTCTTATTTTACGCAAACAAGTCAAAATGTCTTATTTGTTTTTTTAACAGTTCCCTCACTTAGGGGTTAATCTTTGGTTATTTACCACGCCGTTAGTTTGTTTTTTTTCACAGGTTTTCATCGTACACTCACTCACCAACCACGAGTTCTTCACAGCGTTGCAAAAAGATTGATTGTACACTATACAAAAAAAATTATCACAGTTTTACGGCTTTTTCCCTAATTTTTTTTCTTGTTTTTTAATAGTTTTTTTTTTTTGTTGTTGTTGTTGTTTTGCTATTTTTTCATGGACAAAATCGTTTTGTTATTTCTTAGTCTGCACAGCTGTCGCCTGAGAGACGTGATGGGAGTAGCTCACTCTGACGGCAGCTACACAGACTATTATTTCTCGCTAAAAAACCCAGATACGGTAATTCCGTTTTTGGAATGATGAACCTCGGGTTTTGATTGGTCGTTTTGCCCATCATCGTCTCGTGTCAACATCATCTCGCGGCATGATGAGGAAATGTTTTGCGTCGTCGAAAGTTGCGACTTGTAAATTTTTGCAAATTTCGTTAAAATGTTTATGTGCAACCGCACCTATCGACGACCATTCCTGGCAGAAGACCGTAAATAATGTTGTTGTTATCATCGAAGTACAGCATGGATATGGAGGACATTTTGCGAGGAGCGCAACACGGGCCGGCCGATCCCGACCGGTTGGCTTGTTGCACTAAATGAGTGTGTGGATATTTTTGCAGAAATACGAAGGGGCATTCACCTGAACAGTAATTGGCTTCGTACTTCTTAGGAGCAATGATCCAGTCCCAGCCGAACTCCTCGAAGTCGACTGTGAGTGGATAGCGGCAGCATCGGACCTCGTTCGAGTTTTCCTCGCAATTCAATCCCACCATTCTTTTGCGGCGTTTTCGTTTCTCTTCTGTCATGTGGATCTCGATATATGGCACCTGGAAAATAAATTATGATTAATAAAACTCAAATTTAAAAAAAAAAAAAATTGCAATTTTGAAAAAGTAAATAAATTTCAAATTTTAATAAAAATTCAAAATTATTCTCAAATTTGTCTTCTATAATAAATAAAACCTCAAATTTACATATAAATAAATACAAAAATACAAATTTTGTTCATGAAACTTCCAAAAAACACAAAAACGATTTAAATTTGGCGCCAAAACGATTCAGCCATTGCGATTACATCAATAAAAATTTCGACTTTCCCCTCTTTTTTTAATCGGAAACAAACGTTTAATGCTTTTTTTATTGTGTACTTACTAATGATTCATTACTGTGGTCTACGTGAATTAAACCTCGTCCATTTTTATCAAATGCTTCAATTACAAGTCCACGATTGCGTGATGGATAATGTATCCAGTCCACTAAAAGTTTGTTGATGTCTATCCAGTACCAGTTGCTCTTCACGTCGCTGAACCTCATCGTGTTGGTTCGGAACAGACTAAGGACTGGTCGCATATTTTCACCCGTTTGCACGTGATGCACGAGGACGTTCGTGTCTCTGTCCACGGAAGCTTTGGAAGGTGTCACGTAAAACCAGAGTTTCGCTGCGACTACGCGGTCAATATTGGCCAGTCCACTGGTTAATAATGGAAAATACTGTACATGCAAATCAGAAGCGAAATTCCACGCCACAGGAACTAAAAAAAAAAAAAAAAATTAAAAAATTAAAAATTTGAGCGTCATAAATGTAACTAATTATTTTATGCAAAATAGTTTATAAGTAAAAGCCTGGGTCATGGAGAACTAGTGAACTATTTCAATTAACTGATTAAAATATCCATTTCGATCTCGTTGCTAGGCGCAAGGTCACATCTTACTTTCATCTATAAACAGTAAATTATGAAACAAACTGAGAAATTAACGTAAACAAATATCTAAAGAGCAAAATCCAGCGATTGACGGAAGTTTATTTGCAAAACAAACATTTTTTTCTTTTTACGGTTTGTTTTATTTTCGCATCCACAACAAGTGTGCCAGTCGCACGGCAGTCGACACACCCGCAGACCGTGCAACACTGGGTCGGTTCGGTGTCCATTTGTCCAATGATCCCAGGATTGAGTAAAAAACGGGGTAAAAAACCTCTCCCCGTCGTCATTTGCAGCAATTAGGGCGATTTTCTCTCCGAAACCACCAATGCAGGCCAATGTCTCCCTATTCCCGCCATATCGAGCGATTCATTGACTGGCGTGCGTCTAGAGCAAAGTGATTACACCGCCCCACACTCCCCGGTGCATGGAAAAACAGACATTAAAACGAAAGAAAAAAAAAACTTGGCATTAAGGGTCGCATTTAATGCGGTTGGTAAAACATTGCATTCACGCTAAATGCTCGATGGTCAAGCCGGAAGTGTGTGCGACGTTATTGATTGATCTACTTAATACACAAAAGCAAATAGGTGGGCGGGGTGGCCCTTGGGAGCCATGTAATGCCCGCCTACGCCTTCTTTCCGAGGACTCTCCAACCACGTCTGGGTCGTGGGCCCACGAAAGTGAAAGGCTTTTCATCCACTGACCTTTCTTCGGCTCGGCGCGATGGTTCAAAGGTGCTCTGATATGCACTTCCATCATTTGATAGACCTTTGTTCTTTAGACTATGCAAAAATCTTGTTTGCATAATCAACCCGAAATTTAACACCGTTTTTATATATAAAAAAAAGTCCCCAGATGGCGCTTTGGGATTTTGCAATTTCACAGACGCAACTAATTTTTTGCTTCACTGCAGCGCTCGAGTGCATTGCGGTTTAAAAAATGTTAGAAATAATAATTTTCGGCTGTTTCCTCTTTTGTTTCCATCTATTATGTAAATATTATATTTGTTTGCGTCCCACTACAAGCAGACAGACCGGCACCTGGTTGGTGGTCGACGGCGCGACGGCGTTAATTAGTCTGACATGACAAGCGACGATCGATTTTTTTGTACTGATGCACGAGAGAGAATGTTTAAACTCGATTGCCATCATGCAAATTAAAGTTTTGTTTTGCGTTTGTTTGAGGGTGGCAATTGGGAGTTGCGACTCGTTTCTAAAAATAACATATCTGAAAAGCAACGAAGAGAAAATTGACTTCAACCTAGTCAAAACAATACAACTGATAGAAGCGAGTGTTGATTCAGTGCAGATTTCTTTTTTAATGCACTTTTGGGTCAACGGTCTATTGTAAAAACACGTTAAATAGATATCACTTTTTATTCTTTTATGTCTGTGTTCATGTAAACAACTGGTTATTATCGTTATGTAACCAGCAATCTTGTTTTCAACCGATCCGTGTCTAAAAATATAAAAATCGAATTTTGGATTTAGAAAAATAAAAATTCTATAAAAATTAAAAAAACTTCAAGAATTTTATTTCTCACTTTCAATTTTTGCAAAAAAATCTCAATTTGATTATTTTTTTTTTCTTTTTCGGTAAATTTAACTCCAGTGTCAACAGATATACTTGAATCAGCTGTTTAACCTTGACTCTCGATGACTCTTTACAAGAGAAAGCACAGCTGATCTACTTGCACGCGCGTTTGTCCTCACCGCTCACCACCCTTCCCATCTGGATTCTGGACCCTCGGACAGAGACGCTTTTCAAGTGTCCCTTGTCCAGCTGTTGACTCACTTGTCGTGTGCACAAACATCAAACCCCCTCTTTGTTTCCTAATTTAAAAAGGGAAAATTGCACGAAAATGCACGATTCTCGTATGCGGAAGTGAAATAAATGCAATAAAACGATCGTAAATTGTGGTTACCTTGTTTGGCCATGGTCAATATAATTCTTGTGCGGGCGTGATAATCGTCTTCGGCCTCCTCGTACACGGGCCCGGGCTCGAAGGCGGGCGAATCGCTCTGCATTCCGTACATATCGATGAGATCATTAATGGATGGGATTTTAGGCAACACTTTGCCGCTGATGTTGGGCGCTCTCTGCAGCCCCAACTTGCTTAGAATCTGCTGCTTGATGGCCTCTTTGGTCAGGTTGATGACCTCTTCGCGCACGCGGCACCGCGAACAGTTCGAGGCGACGGCCACTCCGGGCACGCGCTGCTCGTCGTCGTCGTCCGGCGCCGTGGGCGGCCGGTCGGTGGCGGAGGGAACGCCGGTGCCGGTATCAAGCGGGATGCGTGGACTCGTGCGAACCGGCGGCGGCTGGCGGGACGCGATGGCCGCCTGCACCGCCACGAGCACGAACGGGAACACGAGAAAGGCGGGCGCCTTCATGGCTGCGACACGGTCGACACCTCAGGAGCATACACACCAGTCGAACCAACAAGTGGACACGCCAGGTCGAAAAGATGCACTCGCAGGAGCGCGCGCGCCGCGCCGCACTTTTATAGGCAAAGGCGCGGCAATGACGTGGGACGGGACCCCACCCCTCCCGCTACTTTGGCCGTCGTCATTCTGAGCTGCTCTGTAGGTGTGGACTTCAGCCTTCATTGTCACGGCGAGCCAATAAGGAGGACTTCGTCCGATCTCATGATCGATTCGCAGACCCCCGCGCGGCCGCCGAGTGCAACTTGCCCGCCGCGGCTCGTTTCGGCACTTGGCTAGTTGACGCGCGATTCCAAGTGCGTGATGGATCACGTGCGCTCGATCATTACTTCCGACAATTTTTTTTTTTTTTGTTTGTAAATTGGGATTTTTTTTAAACTTTTGTGTTATGTAATTTTTTTAAATATTGATTACGGGATTCATGTTTAAGTGGTTTATTTGAATTGAAATTGATTAGTTTAAGTTTGTTAACTTGACTCGATGAATTTAGTCGTGGAAATATGGAATAAACGTGGAAAATGTTAATTTGTTTGAGTGTTGGAGATAAAATAAATTCAAATAATTCTTGTTTTTGATTTCTTATTGTAAAGAAAAACTTAGAAAAATCATTCGAAATTTTAAATTCTGTGAAAAATCTATTTGAAATCTATTAAAATTAAAATCTATTAAATCTAAAAAAGAATTTATACACATCGCACAAAAATACCTCGAAATCTTATTAGTTCCTTTTGTAAATACACAAATAGGATTTACACATTCAAATACCAGCAAAGGGGTTTCCGGTTCTAACATCTACTGTAGATCCAATTTCAAGTTCCTGCGTTTACAATAGATCTCAACACACAAAGGGAAAAACAAAGAAAAACCACAATTCTCATTTAAAAAAAAACAAAACTTGGAACTTTAACTCCAAACACAACCTCGCTCGCATGAAACACATCAATCGTGTCTGAAACAAAACGGACTTTATTAATCGTCTCTTAAACCCATAAAGCAAACAATAAAATTGCGAAGAATTACTAAACCCCATGAAATTTTCGTGTTTTCGCGTTTTCCATTACGCTCTTAATTGTTGGAGTGAGGGAATTGCATAATTTCATGGGATACCCGATACCCCATTTCCGGCCAGTGGACAGAAATGTGTCACGGTTCTCCCCTCTTGCAGGCCGCCACCGTGTCGCCAAGTAAACTCCCTTCGCAAGAAAAAACTGGCCACGGAGATTAGTTCCTGCGGAGTCCTTGAAAAGAAGAGCGAAATTTCAGTTGCAGCTTCTCAGGTATCTTCCTCCCCTCCGGGTCCCCTTCCTGTCAAAGGCTAGGACTTGTTCGGGGTTCTACCCATCCCTCTGACTTGTCAAAGCATTTACACAGTAGCCCAGATATACTAATTCAAACGCCATTAGCATTGTGGGAAATGGAAATTAATTATTCCAGAGTGCAATCGTGAAAAAAGTTGTTACTAGGTGGCTGTTGAAAGAACCCGTGAACCCGCGAAACAAATAAATAAAATAAAGTGACATGGAATGCGTTGATAAAAAGATACCCGGTTGTGAAAACTAGGTCAAATATTTTTTGTTTTTTAAGTTTCACTTTTTACGCCCAATTTTTAATAGTTTCGAAAGATTCGTTATAACGACTCTTGTGTGTAATTAGGTTTTTGGTTTATGGTACCTTAGAGTTTATTATTGGTCATTGATTTATTCATTAATTTAGTAAATATGGGGCAAGAGTTTCATGCCTGATTTGGAATTGTCGAGTTTGTTCGAAGTTTGATGGAAATTGAATTTTGTGAATTGCAACAAGCAAAACTGTAAGTAGTGAGTAAAAAAAAAACAAGATTTTGGTGAATTGTAATCGATTTTTGTTGGCACTAAATAAAACGTTTGAGCAAAATAAATTTCCAGAAAAAATTCAATGATTTCTTTTAGTAGAATTTACTAGAATTTAAAAGAACTTTATCAAATTCAATGAAATTTTTGAGGCAATAAATAATTTTGATAAAGATTTAGTAGATTTCATGACTAAAACTAAAAAACTTTGTTCTAAAAATTGTAAAAAAAAATTCGATTTTCTTACACATTGACTTTTCTTCTAAGATATTGCTCTTGCGCAACTTTTGCAAAAATAGACCAAAATCTCTCAACTTCATGTTAAAAATTGAAAAAATTCGACATTTCGAGGGAAAAAAAAGGAATCAGTGATTGTAGATGACAGTACAATATATGGACTTTCTTTTCGGGCTCAAGGCCACGCCCTTTTCATATCTTTTGTCCGAGAAATGAAACCATTTCAGATAGTTTTGAAAAGAGGCAAAAGCCGTACTTCACCCAAACTAAACCGTGAGACCCACCGCGTTTCGTGCAAGAGAAAACTTCGTTGCCCCTTGCGACTTTTCATTAAATTAACCATTCACCAACTTGTATAATTGAGTGCAATCCCGAAATGCCCTTGCGCCCTTCAAGCGGCCTCAGATTTTTTCCCTTGTTTTTTTTTCCTTCATGTTCAAGGGTCGACCTTTCCCAAAATAGCTCAGCTGCGTTCCTCCCTCGCCATTGCCGTGCCGAGAAGAACCCTGAGAGGGGATTTATCTTCCCCGAACGAGCAACCCACATAACGGGGACCCGTTTAACCGCTCAGCTGTTCTTTAATGCCGAACGTCCCTTTTTCTGCCTGCTCGTGACCTTTCCTCACTAGCAGGCAACACCTGTGTTGTTCCTATAGAGGATTACAATCCCCACATCCCCTTTGTAGTTGACAGAGAAACGAATAGTTCTACTGTTGGTTTTCTTAGTCAAATAAACCATTTTGAATTGACTTTTTGTGTGAAATGTGATTATGAAGACGCATTTTGTTTGCATCTCTTTATTAAAGTATTTCTGTTTGGGTTTTTTTGCTGTTTTTTTTTAAAGATATAACTAAAAAGTTGTTTTTAAATAGTTTATCTATTGATTGTGATAATTTATTGAGGTTAGAATGAGTTTTTATAATCCAGTTTTATATAAATTTAGAAAAACGTTCTACTTGGAGCTTTTTAAAAGTTGAAATTAGTATCTGTTAGTAAAAAGTTTTGCATTTAAAATTCGAGTTTTGAATCTGATAAACCTCAAAAATGACATTTTTGTATTTAAATGTGATATAAATATTGTTGTAATCACAAAAATATAATTTTTCATTAAAATGGACATTATATCTAAATACAGTTACTTACCAAACACCTATAGACGATACAAAGCAGGATGTGCATCGTAATCAGAAGATGAAGTGCATTTATCACCTCTACACTTGCACTGACAATTCCGCAATGACAAACCCAGCACTACTAATCATTTAAAAAATTCTAAGTTCAACCAAAGTGCATTTATAAGTGACTTACGTCAAATGACAGTGGCCTGCTAACTAATAAGAAATAAGTTGATGAGTTTTTATTGAAATCTACCAAGGACGAGTCGTCACTGCATTGATAATTTCCATTTTTATTACACGTTTAACCAAATAACTTGACTCGCCTAACCTGCTGGTCAAGTACGATATTGATGAATGCTGACCGCAACCCGCAACAACTGACCACCTGCTCTTCTTTAGTCGAGAAAATGATTTACGCATTTCTCAGATTCTCACTTTATCTTTGTGATTTTATTAAATTTCGTGGGACCTGTCGTCGGATACTTTACAATATATATATAACGGGTCAGAGTTGACTTCTCCGCTATTTCTTATCGGTAACCAAACCTGACTGGTTTTCGTGTGATTATAGTTACTTATCTGGTTTTCCACAAACGAGAAGACAGAGTCCATCATCGATGTACGATGACTAAAAACGGAAGCATCATAAGCTCATACGGCAAGTAGGGTTACGTAAGGACAAAAGGGATGCCCCTAGACAAGGTCACGCGTTTTATTTCTCAAATTCCAAAGCCAGACCGTCACATACACCCACGCAAAGTGCGAATAAAACGAGAGAATGACAAAACTGCACTTGTTTTGCACCAAAGCCCACTTCTGCGTTCGTTTTTAGTTCCCGGGAACCAACGAGACATTTATCTTATCGAGAAAGACGTCTCTCACAGATTACTATTGTAGTTGATTGGTAATTGAAACAAAAATAAAGTTATGATGAAAAACTAAAAATAATAAAATGCCACGCGCTGATGCAGGTATTTGAGGTTGAGAGTTGAAGTAATTTGGCGCCAAGTTAAATTTAGCTTGAAATTAAGGAATTTGTAATCCGTGCACGATTTTTAACAGCAATGCAACCCGTTTTAAGATTTAATTATATTTTTATGTCAAAATTCCTCAATAAAATTTAAATGTTTACGGTTAAAAACAGTACACTTTATTTATTTACAGACATATTTTATTTATTTTTATAAAAATGTTTAGTAGCAAAAACATATCTCAATTGATTTTTTTTTAATATTTTACTTGCATTTTTGTGATATAAAAAGCGCAGTAGTAATTTTCCGTAAACTTTACAGTTACGCAATCATTGTGTAAATTTAAAAAGAAATCGTAATAAATACAAATAAAAATTGCAAATTTTAATTTCAATATTAATAGAAATCTAGATTAGGAACTTGGAAATAGGACTTTCGCTCACTGTTTCGAAAGAGTCGCGAAAGCGAAGCCAAGGTCTTTGGGGTGTCAACAATTTCGGCTTTAAAACATGTTTGGCCTTTTACAAGTGACCGTCGCCCTTTGGCGTCACGTCACGAGCAGCAAAATGAAATTGATATCTGTTTGAGACGAAATATACGACGACGATGATGATGGGGAATATGTTCACCCACGCTTATTCAGTTTCCTCGCCGAATATGCACTGACCCTGCACCGGGTCACAGGCAGAATAGAGAGGGGAGGAGGAAAAAATGTTGACTGCTAGTGGTAAAATGGTAGGAAGGCGCCCCTCTGGTTGCCATATTGGCGCCACAATGACAGTCTTGAAAAACCTGTTGGTATGTGATGGAGAAGGTCAACATCATCATTTTCAGCATCACTTTTTTCCCCGCAACTCTTTCCTCTCTCCATTTATTTTTAGATTTTATACTTTTCATAATTACAATTTTTATTTTTATTAAAAAAAAAAAAAGTTATTAAAAAGACCTTATCAAAATACAAAAAAATAAAATTTATTTAAAAAGAACAACAGATCGTATATTTTTAAAAAAATCGACAAATTTTAATTGTAGTTTGTACATTTTTAATGATTTTTTTTAAAATTAGGACTATGGTTTTTAAAAATTAAAAAAATTGTAATTTTTTGTTTTTCTGCTGAAACTGTTATCTGAACATTAGCATTTCATCTCATTTCGTTTCGTTTCGCAGTATAGGTGAATGAACTTTTTACAGTATGACCGACACTCGTTCATTACTCTAGTCGACTTGCGCAGGCGGACGGCACAGCGGCCGTGGCTGGCGTCGTCAATTTGCGCGTCCTTGCATGGCCTTCACTAGATACCACAACCTTGTCTGTGACTTCCATGAAAAAACAAAACTTTTTTTTTTCTAATTATAAATCTTTTTATCTCTAAACAGCTTAATCTCAATTATTCCGTTTTACTCATTTTTATAACCACTTCACTTCACCTCAACCTCAATTCCAATTGCAATTTATTGAACGCACTTTTTATAAAATGTCTTTTTTAATGCAAAACATTTTTAATAAACTTTACAAACTAACCATAAATAACCTTACATCGAATCTATATCGAGTCGGGTGATTTTAGGAACCTTCGAAAGCCCGCGATTTGTGCATATGATTACATTAATTTCAAATTAGGCCCATTGATTTCCATAAAACGCCCTTGAAATAAATAGTGACCACTCTCACTTTCTTCACTGCAGATAAAAATAAGTAGGTTTGATAAGATTTGGTCAATTAACGAGTGATTTGCGTAATAGGCCCTAAACGCGGCACGTGGCTTTAGGTGCTTTACGTAATTTATTTCATTCATAGTCATAGCGCATGTTTACTATTTCCCAGCACTCATTGTTTTCGATTTTTATTTTAAAAAATACACTGAAAACACACTTTTTTTTCTGCTCGCAGGTGTAAATGCACTTTACTACCCTGAAAATATTTCGGTTAAACTTTGGTCCTTGCTAGAACCATGACCTCAAGTTTATCAAGGTCATCGTGACATCATCTTAACGATATACAAGGTTATTTTCTTCTTTATTAAATTTAATATCACTATAATTATCCCCTTTTTAGTCATTTCAATTAAATATTATTTTAACTAGTATAATGTATCATTTTAATATATAAAAAAAAAAAAAAAAAAAAAACTATTTCCCATAATTCCTCTGTTTCTTCAGTGCAAATTTGCAATGCAGCACGCACGTGTAGGACCTTTCAAATTTAGTTTGGTTCACGTGATAAAAACATGTTAATTAATTAAAAGCCTACACGTTTTGTTATCACTTTATTTTACGTATAAATCAAGTCGCACGTAAAAAAAGTGGGAAAAAAATTATAAGATTAGGGTAAAAAAAAGAAAGCCTGATTATGATTCATTGCTTCTTTACTAGAGATCGAAGTTCAGAGTTAATTGCACTCGTAATTGATGAGAAGTACATTTGCTCTAATCAAATCGATTGACCAAGATGACACTTCACTGCACAGCTCGCTATAAAATCAACTTTAAACTCGTTAAATTGATTACGCTGGGAAAAAAGTTCCGTTTAGAAATTGGTTGTCGAAAAATGACCTAGGACCAGATCGAGTTTCCACTCGCCGGCGTTCGGGCGCCGAATACCATCCATTTTCCAAATGTCTTGCTTATCAACCCACACTTTGTCCATTGGCTGATAACTAACCATAACGAGCTTATTATTTAATAAACTACGTGCTACAATTTATATTTTAATTTAAACAAATTAGCCAAAATAGAAATTGGAGTTGAATAAATAGATGAAAGCTATTTGATCACATTTCCTTTGACTGGATTTAAATAAGAATTAAATTAAATTAAATTAAATTAGAAATAAAACCCAAAATCTTACTTTTAATTTTACTCTGTTTCTTAGAGTTTTACTTGTCCAAAACTTTAATTATTTTGTGACCTGGCGTGACACGAAACTTCTTTCTTTTTATTCTGGTGGTTCATCAAGTTGCTATTCACCAGAAGAAGAGTTTAACTTGGTGTTTACTGACGTCACATTGAAGCAGTTGGGTGTTGACATGAGGAAAAGATAAAAAAAAAATACAGCCAGACGTTTCCGATTTCAGGAAGACGAACTGGTGAACGATAGTAGCAATTAGCAGACGACACAAAATTATAGCGTCTGGTTTCTTTCATTTCGATCGCTTCCAAATCCCTAGGTGGGCCATCAGTCTGGCTTTCATTTTCATTAAGCAAATTAGAGTGGAATGGGAGAAACTGAAACTGGTAAATAAGTTACACAGTCTCATGTAGGAAATGATTTACTGTTGTTTAACATTTTTAATCATCTGTTTTTCCTACATTTTCTAAATTAGGATTCACTGTTGCGGATGTTTTAATTTTATATATTTTTTTGTTCTTTAACTGGTCATTATGTATCATATGATGTTACTATTTACATCGAGTGGTGTGTTATTAGTGTTTATTTTAGTTAGAAGTATTTAATTTAATTTTTTTCTAAGAAGATTGCATTATAGATTTTCTTCAGTGAGTGATGTGTGGGTCGGGAAGTGAATTTAGCGACATCTAGTAAGTGTTTTTGGAAGTTATCTTTGCAAAAATAACATTTTATCTATTTTTGCATTTATCTGGTATAATTTAAAAGTAGAAAATAAAACATTGAGATTGTTTAAAGTGTTTTAATAAGTTTTTACATAGTTTTTGTAAAAATAAAAACAAAATAATAAAAACTTATTACACGTTTTGTGTATAGATAGATAAAATTTACGAATACACGGTAATTAGTATCTCCCCCTCCCAAAAAAAGTAATAGTAAAACTACTAAACTAAAATTAATTATGTGGTCCCTTAAAATATTAACCAAAATTCTGTTTGTTAACTCCCACTAGGCCATCAAAGTTTTCAGTGTAATGAATTAGACATTTGGTGACATTTTTAGCCATATTTAATGATTTAAAACATCATTTAAAAGGCTTAAAATACAACAAATACCATTAAAAGAGCTATAAAAAAAAAAAAACAACACCACAAATTTAAAAACATTATTTTTCAATACTATCCATCACCACAAATCTCAATCAAAAACTGTGTCTACCACCAACACACAACAAAAATAAATTTCATCTATCAATAAAATCTACCAATCTACCATTAAAAATGAGTGTAATTAGTAGTCAAATAAAGCAAAGCAGTAGTAGCTTCACTGGGCTGCAAGTAACTTTGAGCACTCGAATGCCCGTCATCAGCCGACACCGATTCATGCAACGGCACAAAACTCCCAGCATCCCCCGTTTCAGTGCCACTAGTAACCACTGAATCAACTCCGTGCAGCAACTGAATGGAAGAATTCCCCAACACATTAGAATGAATAGTAAACGGAACACCACCCCCAGTCAATTCCTCACCCCCCGAGTGCAACTGTCCATCACTCGGCAACAGGATCACCGACTGTGCAACCGCAGTGGCTATCTTGTCAGCCTCAACCGTACAAATCTGAGCCCCGGAAGTAGTGGCAGAGATAGTTTGACTCTGATTACTCCCGGTAGCGTCGATCTCGTGCAATCGCACGTGTCTTTTAAGTGCGTAATTCGTATTAAATCTTTTATCGCAAATCTGACACGAGAAGGCGCGCGGTTTCTTATGTATCGTCTGAACGTGTTTCCTCTGCACAGATCGCGTTTTAAACGAAGCACCGCAAATCTCGCATAAAAAAGACCGCACGTTCGAGTGTACGGCCTGGTGCTCGAGAAGATGCGCGTGCGAACGACAGTTTTTATCGCACACGGAGCACCGGAACTGGATCTCGAGCGCGTCAACCGTCGAATGGATCACCCGGTGCTGCTTGAGTGCGTCGGTGCGTTTGAAAGCTTTCCCGCAAAAATCACACAAATACGGTCTTTTATTCGTGTGCACATTATTAACGTGTCTTATGTAGTGTTCCTTCCTCTTGGTCTTGTAGACGCACTTGTCGCACTGGAACAAACGTCTAACGCTCGGACTCGACTCTCTATGCACCCGTAGATGGCGCTGAAATCGGTACTGTTTGGTGGTTTTGTAGGCGCATTCGTTGCACTGAAGAAGATCCTTGGGTTTCTCTTCGTCGTCTCTCTCGTGTTTAATTTTCATGTGACGAATGAGGAGTTTGGCGTTGTCCGTTTTGTAGGTGCAGTGTTTGCAGGGAATTATGGTGGCGCTGTGGCTGATCTCGTGGCGTCTCATGTGGCTGAGACGGATTGAGGTGAAACTGCATTCTTCGCATTTGTAGAGTGTTTTTACTTTTTTGTGAATTTCTAGGTGTTTCTGGTAATGGCTTTCGCGTTTTGTTTTAAATGAACATAACTTACAGAAGAATTTGAAGGGTGTTAGTTCTTCGTAGTTTTTCTTGGGTTTTGTTTTTGTGTAATCTTCTGTTTTGTTTGTGATTGGTGTAGTTGGTTCCATGTTTTCTGTGTCGAGTCTGTCGGCGTCGCTCTGTTCTGTTTCTGCAGCTTCATTTCCAGTGGGAGTCTTTTTATTCGAAACCTGGAAATAAAGTTTGTTTAATTTATTTACTTAAATTTATTTCCAAACTATTTACGAATTTATTGGTTGTTTTAAGGCACGCGTTTAAATGCAGTTTTGGCTTGTTTTGAATTCGCTTCAACCGATATTTCTCCTTGATTCGCTGACTCGGCGTGCGACTTTGATGTATTATGACCGAAACGACGCGTTGTTGATTTGAATTTTCGCTTGTTAGTAATGGCAGTGCGTCTCCTTTTATTATATCACATGTCACGGCTTTGTCCGAATGCATGTCTAAAAATTTAAATCAAGTTAAAATCTCTATGTCAATTATTTTACACGAGTTTTATGTGATTACTATTATTATTATTTGTGGCTATTCCGGACAAAGGTTGACGTTGAGCATTGAAATTTAATTTGAGATTCTCGTAAGCATCTAATATCTGGTCCCATTGGCCCCTTAAGATGTACTGGTTGTCTGTTTTGGATGACTTCTCGACCAAAATCCCACATTTTTCCTTCAGTGATGACAACAGCTCTTCGGGATTTTGCGAATGCGATTTCAGAACGGCATTATTTATAAACACCTTTGCTTGCGAAAATATCTAGAATTTAATTTAAGATAATTAATATTCACAAACTTAAGAAAAACAGCACTTAAAGATACTTTAAAATCATCTGTTTCCGAATTAAAGTCCTGTGATGTACTTTCAGAAGTTAGTTCGAGCGAGTGACTAATATCAACAGTGGTACCTAAATAAATAATTGATTAAAATTATCATCATCATAATTTTAAAAATGTACAGTGAACACAATTTACTTTTATCTGTGTAAGTGGTAAAAGCTGGATCCTGGGTTAAATTGTCATCCATGTTGTATTATTTCTATAACTTGGTTATCTTTAATTACATTAATAATTAAATAATCAGCATAATTAACTACAAATAAAACTTATTAACACTTACAAAATTAATCTCATATTTACAGCTTTCAGATCGAGTTTAGTACAAGACACGATCGGTCTGAATCGGTTTCGAAAATAGATGAGCGCAGAACGGCAGAATTTACAAAATTCGTCGTCAGATGACT
>JAQFZP010000431.1:0-36344 GCA_034695745.1 Geophilus truncorum
CTCACCATGTAAACAAACTCGCATTATATTATTTCATGTAGATTTATCACTTATTTTCTATATTCCCATAGATAAACAACACGACCATAAGTGTTTTCTTACCCCAATCGCTACTCAGAAGCCAAAGCGGATGGTTGATCGGCTATTGGATTCAAGAATCAACACCTGCACTGTATGTAATGGCAGTTCTACATGGTCAACATCCATCAAACAAAACACTGACGAAGAAATGCAAGCATATCGAAGCTGAAAATCAATGCAAAGTATCAGTTATCGGTGAACTACTCAACCGAGATGTAGATAGACAAGTCAACAATTCAATAACATCGAATCTACTCAGACACATTTCACAAATTTACATCGAATTGGAAATTCAATCTTTCAAATTCATCGTTAAAAATGTCTTAATAAACGAAGAGAAAATCTCACTCGAGATGAACTGTCTGATGTTCTTGTACGACCCAAAGCCGTTGATGTCATCGAAATTATTGAGGGTTGTAAATAAGAAATTTAGTGACAGTAATTGCACTGAGAAATTATTGACAGTTTTAAACCAGTGGCTCAAATTGGGACTAGAAAAAAAGAGTGATTTGACACCTTTGATAGTGGAAAAGTGTAAAAAGAATTATTCACACTTAGATGTTGGTAAAAACAGATTTTACTCAACTTGGCTGACTTTATGTTCCTTCCTTTGCCAATTAACACAACGATTTAACCAACTACGGAGCATAATTGCACCATCACCTAAAATCTCTCACATTTCTTCGTGTTTGCAATGCCAAAACACTGTGGTCAATATTATACTGGACGTTCTCCTCGGGTATCTATTTATGAGTCAGATTCAAGCATGGATCAGCATCGAGGAGCTCTTTGATTTATTTACAATTTCAGCTGAGGTTTTTTTTTTTATAGAGACAATGAAATAAATTAAATGATAATTGTGTTTTTTATGTTTCAGTCTGTTGTGGACCGAATAGATACTCTCGTTCGATGGCTGATGGGAGTTCCAGCCGGTTTGAAATTGAATTTCCCACTTAGTTCGATGCTCGGTCGGTTTTTCCTGTACCATATTTATCTATGGAAAAGTAAAAATAAATTTATTAATCTTAATTAACTTGTTTTAATATAGTTAAAATATATTTAGCTTACATTTATTTGGTTCAGCCAATTCTCAGAGGACTTTTGCCAGCCATTTCGTCGCTTGGACTTCTGGGTCTCACATTCCAATTGAGTCTTTTGGTTGATATATTCTCTTTAGCCACTTTTCATGTTTATTGCTTCTATGTTTATGCAACAAGGTGAAAAAAAAATGATTTAAAAAAATTATTAATATTAATAATAATTTTTCTCTTAAGACTTTACCATTTGCATGTTTGTGCATTGATTTCATTATGGAGATTATTTCGAGGCCGGAAATGGAACCCACTTCGACAACGAGTTGATTCAGCAAGATACAACTTAGATCAACTATTCCTTGGAACATTATTTTTCATGATTCTTCTATTCCTTTTCCCAACTACACTGCTCTTCTATTGTATCTTTTGTTGCGTAAGACAAATCAAGAAATATTATTAAAGAAATATAACTCAAAAAAATACTTCTTTTCAGCTGCGTTTGACCACTGTAACAGCCGTGGGTACCATGAACCGTTTAGTGCTCTTCATTTCAACTGTGCCGTCTGTTGCGGTTTTCTTGCACCTAATTGACTCCGGATTTGTGTCCTGCGATACCAGAATGTCGATTCAACATCCAGTCACAGCACCGTTGTCACTCAAATTGGAAATCATGGAGTCCTCTTTAAAACATGTTTGGAATTCAACTTTACCATTGAATTTCATCAAGAAAAATGACCCCACGTGGAGTCAGTTGATCAAAGATTTACTCATTGGTAATTTAGTTTATCCAATGTAATTGATTCAAACTAAATGTCATTTTAATGTTGGAATAATAAATTATTTTACACGCGTGGTTTGATAAATAGTTCGTAGCATTAAAAATACATTGTGAAGCGATTACGTTAAATAGATAGTGATAATTAATGAATTTTGAGAATTGAAAATTGAAACTATTATTGTATACAGAAACTCAATTCTTGAATTGATAAAACTTAATTTAATCGACTGCAATTTAAATATCTAGTTTTAGTCAAGAAACCACTAAAATTTAATTTGTTAAAATGTGCAAAATAAAAAATTACCCCGTATGATATAAAGCAAGAATTGGTTAGATAAAAAGAACTCGGAATATTTCCAAAATGTCTAAAATTCAAAATTTTTACATTAAAAAAATTATAGACGCAATTTGTAACAATCACAAAACAGTTAAAATAGATATATGTATATATAATATAGTTCGAATATATATAGCACATCATTCAGTTTGAAAACTGAGATCCAATCTGTGAAATTTCAACGCGGATTGTCTACACGACTTAACTTTCAAACAGAATTTTCGCCATATGTCGTCTTTGAAATTCGAATCGAAATTTTATCAATTTAAATTTTTTCGATAATTTTACCAATTTAAAAGACAGTATTTCTTCTTACTCATATAGATACATCCTAAGCATTTGTTTTAATTACGTTTCGCCCATGGGTAGCGGGAATCCCACGATGAGCTCTTCGGGATCTAATTCAAATATCAAACTATACATCAAATTAAAATCATCTTCGATCAGTGCAATTCCAAGCAAACACAAAATCATTCAAGATGCACAAAACATGCTCTAAAAAAAAATAAACAATAAAAAAATAAAAAAAACTTTTTAAAAAATAAAATGAACCATTTATTTTAAAGATATAAACAAAAGCACACAAAGATATGAGTGAATTATACGAAATAATAACATAAATGTTAACAAAAGTTCAAATCTAGCTTTAGGAATTCATCATGATTTTTTTTTTTTTTATGTAATTTGTTTTTAAAAGAAATAATTAAATTAACACATAAAATTAGCTGAATATTCTACCTGGGAGAACTATGCAGATTTGTTTTATTCGCATACCGCGGAGTGTCTTTAACGAAATTTTTGCAAGATGCTAATTTCGATTCCAGGGCCTAGTCGAGAAAAGACACAAACAAAACATAAATGGATTAGTAAACTTGCAACAAACAGTGTTAATTGGGGGCGTTAAAGTTGTTAGTTGGTCATTCAAGATGCTAAAAAACAGAAATGACCATACGGTACCGAATGTCATGAACGACGATAACGGCATGAAATTTCGCCTGACCGTCTTGGCTAACAAAAAAATAAAGATAATCATTTTTTAAGACTTCAATCTTTTATCTCTTTATTTTGTATTTTTAAAAACATTGTGAATTTTATTTTTTTAAAGTTATCTTAAACTATGAAGGCAAAGAACAAGAAATTTAAGAGTATGAAAATATATAAATAAATAATGGACCTATTTGTTAAATATTTACAGAATATTTCTCTTTTTTTCATTTTAAAACATAGCAATTTTTTTTAAAATTATAACCGAAATTAATTATTTTTATTTTCCTCATTAATTTAGGTTGCTTTCCCATTGAATCAACTAGTTCGCTTGTTGGCATCAAATTGCCCGTTTCACATAATCCTCTGGAAACAGGAAATGAGCCAAACCCAACGTCTGAAAGTGTAGAAATGGATAAAACACAATATTCCTTTTTACCTTTTATTGTTTAATTAATTAATTATAAAAAAAAATAAAAATTATAATCTAAAAATTAATTAATATTTTAAATTAATGCAACCGGATCCGTCAATACACAATACTCTTCAAAATGCGAACTAACCACCATTGAAAAGAAAAGTAGAGCAACTTGCTCTCTACATTGAGAGAAATACAATAAGCCACTTGCAAATCCAATTAAAAGCCGAAAAGTCCTGATAAATTGATAATAAAATATTTCAGTTGCACTTTTTATCTTTCGTTCACTGGCTTCTGACCAAAGGGCAAGAATGTTATAGATGTTGATACTCACTCCGACTTTCCTCAGCAGATCTCCCACTATATTCAAGGCTGAAATCCTTGCAGATGGTGTGAGCGGAGAATTTGCAGAGCAGATCTGGTTGTTAGCTAGAAATGTACAGAAATTTATATTAAAAATTATTATTTTAAAACTGTACAATTCGGCTTTATTACTGAAAGTCGACGTGCTGCAACGCAGTGGAGAGCCAGGTGCTGTTTGCGTCTCGCTTTCAGTGGTCAGTTTGTTTGAATCGACCGGACCGGCAACTTGGTCTCGAAGTAGATCGTTGTCCGGCATTTTAGCCGGGGAAGTCGTCGGGTTACGAACTTGTAGTTCGTACCTCAAATCTGTTACAAGTTTACAATTAAACCGATGTTTATAATTTTTTTATTTAATTATTTTTTTACCTCTAGCTTCGTCTTTTAACCGCTGGACATTTATAGCCATCGCTTCTTTTTCGTCCAATTCATTCTCCAAAAATGCATTTCGTTCAATAGCCTAAAAAAATTATATAGATTCAGTAACCTTTCTCTGAAACATTAATAATAAAAGTTTGGAACCAGTTCTGTTATTATATTAAAGTTTATTGTGGCACTTGTGACCTGATTTTCTAGATTTCCCACGCACAATATGAATTAGATTTTATGAATTTATTGATTTGTGACTGCCCTTGTTATATCACCTGCAGTGTTTAGGTGTGGGCGACACAACCTACACAATACCACTTTAAAACGAATCATTTCGTTATAGCGACCTTGCAGTTAGATGCAACGATATACAATCAAATAATTTCCACAACAAAAGAATAATTTCATTTTCATACTTGGTCTTGATTGAAATCCTATATATTTTATCAAACCATGACGCGCATGAGGGATTTGCACTTGCAAATATTCAACTGATAACGACTCAAACTCTCTCTATAACGATTAAAGGATAAGTCAAGCTTGAAATAGATCTAAATAAAATTTTTTTTAGTAGAAGTTAGATTCAATGAACTACTATTTTTTTTAAATAATATCTACTCAGTAAATTCGTGACTAAACCATCAAATTAACCTTGAACTTCATCTAACTTCCAAACATAGACTTAACAAGGTTATCCTTTTACTACTTTTCTCCATATCAGTTGACTCATATCATATCATCATACAAAAATGGAAATTTGACATTCAAAACCTGTCCCAAAACATGTGATCTCTAAGTGAATAACGCCAAAATTTATTGTGCAACTAAAAGTTAACTATAGCAATGACCGCTAACTGCAGATTAAATTAAATACACAAAAATGTGACCTGCGGTTGCACAGTAAAAACCACATGTCAACCATCATTAAACCACAATTGGGATTAAGTGAATTTCAAATGAGATATTAACCTGATTTAATCTGGTCTCAAAATCTTCCAAGGAAACCACCGCAGCTCTATTAAAAACAAATATAAACACATCAAGGACTTTTTTCTTTAATTCACAAACAAACGTGTTTATTTATATACCGCTTTGCTCTTTCGAGATCGTCATTTGTCTGTTCTAAATCACGCACATATTTTGCAAGCGAGTCACGCTGGGTTTTGTGATGAAGCAAATCCTTTTGGAGATCTGAAACTGTTCGATTTGTCTCGTTTTGAATTTTTTCCAATCTATCCTAGAAAAATAAAAAAAATAAAAAAAAATTAAATTTATGTTAATTTATTTCCTCTAAGCGGAAAAAAAAATTAAATGATCGTTTGCCATTCATGGGAGGGACGAAACTGAATCATTCATTACGTAAGTTGTGAATTCATTACGCTCAATGCATTTCATAATCACCAGATGGTGTAGAAATGGTTGTTTTTATCACTGTGTCCTTTTAATATCCTAGAAGGATGTAAGGTGTGGGATAGTTGTGTAGTTTTGCATTTTAAAGGGAATTTAAGTGAATAAAAGATGTAATTGGTGTTATTAGAAGTGTTGATAATTACTGTTTGTTTTTATTTTTTCAGTGTAAGAAATTTTGAATGGAGGTTAATTATAACCTTCAGATGTACTTAACCTTAAAATTTAAAAATTTTTTTTTTTTGATGGTAAAAAATAAAAAATTAAAGAATAAAAAATTAAGTAAATAGTTTTTCTTGATTTTTTTTAAAATGATTTACTGTAATTCAAGTTTTAAAAAATATGAAATTACTAAATTTACGCACTCTCAGGTTATCGCAGTCATTTTGAAGTCGACAGGAAAGAATTTTCAATTCCTTATTTTGTGTTTCTGATTGTTCCAACTGTGCTTCGAGTTCGGCTTCTAACTCCCGGCTGTTCACCTGAAATTCCTCCAATTCATCTTTTGACTCCAGATACCTGCAGGGATTAAAAAGAGGAACTTGGTGAGTCATCGACATCATCTCAAACACTTTATATATATATAAAAAATAAAATTAAAAAATTGTAAAAATTAAAATGGAGGTCAAGAAAGATTTCCTCTGAGATTGTGTTCCTTCCTTGCTTGGTGAGAAACAAATCTCAACCTAAACAAATAAAAATCTCCATAATAATAAAAAAGAGTTAATTGATCTTTTAACATTATAAGTTTTAAGTTTTAACTTTTAAAAAAGACCTTCACATATCCTGGTTTCATTCGACATTTCCTCATTTCAATTGAGGAAATTATAAATTGGAGTTTTGTATGAGAAGTTAAAGATCATGTTTTGTCTAAGATTATCATAACTAAATATGATGAAAAAAAATAGACATTTGGAGTCGATTTACCAGTATGTAATTAATATGTCAACATAATGTAATCTTAAAACAAGTTTTTACCAGGAAATAATTAATATTTCTAAGCTTTTACATAATAATTTTGAACTGTACATGTAATCATTTAATTAATTATCTCAACTTCATAAGAAATTAATCCTTGAAATTGACTAACCCAGTTTAACGACACACTGGCAATTTAGTGTCATTAGTTAATGAGATTCTAACGACTTCAGTGCATTATCTACTATCTATTATCTTTTATAATTGACATTTCATTCACTCAAACACCAAAAACAAAACAATTTTAAATCAAAATTTAAAATTCCTAATTAAATATTCAATTAACACCACTTTAACCTCCTTTTGTCAAAGCTGTAAAAAACACAAAAAGAGGGCATTCAATGGGTAATCTAGTGAAGAATGTGTCCAAGCAACTTTTGAAGGATTTGACATATCTTTTCTGTGGTAAAAAAAATTCACAGACCCCAACATTTTTTTTAATCCAGCCCAATATCCACGCTTCTTGATCATGATCTAATTTGTTAACCGTCCCAAATCACCAGTTAAACTAAATAAACTCGAAATAAAGGAAGACAACTCACTTCTTTTTATAATCCAAGGCGTGTTTTTTCCAATATTTAACAGCATCTTCAAGATTTGTAAACTGCGGTTCGTCTTCCATTTTTATATTTTATAATTTTTAAATTATTATTTTTTTTTAAAGGAGTTAATAAATTTTAAAGTACGAGTTGATTGACGTTATTCACAAAAATAGATTCCAAAAAATGTAAAAATAATTCTCCAAGTTGTCACGACTCTGGTTTTAAACGACCTGCGAGATGGAATTTTTGAAAGCGATCATCTCAGTGACCGTGGGAAAGCAGCTTCTGCAAAGAAAAGAAAAGAATGTAGAAAAAAAATATTAAATTTCACACATCAAATGGCTGCGAGCCATTTTTTCGTCGTTTTTTTTCGTGACCGGTTCATTGACGAATGGCGACTGACGAGAGAAAGTGTAAATTGTTACGTAATTATCAATTTTTTTTTACTTTGTGAACGATCGAAGCTGATTAGAAATTGTTTTTATTCCAATATTGGTAAATCCGTTAAAAATTTGAATGTTACAATTCGTTAATTTTTGTTTTGATGGCGATTTCGTCTCTGTTTTTCGCCATATTTTCACTATGATGATCGAATTTCTCTTTGACCCGTTTAATAAATGATCAATTAACTTACTTTGTCGCCTGAATGTCAGGTTAAAATCCTAGAAATGAAATTGCGAAAGTGGAATAACATTCGACATGAAGTCAGCTCATAACTGCATCAACTGCATCCCTGACTGCGAGTCGAAGAGAGGAAATGACGTCATATCCAAAAATCCCTATTACGTATGAGCAATTAACAATCGCGTAATACCTAATGTTTATCGTGTTTGTTTTCCAATCTAAGTTCTATTTCCTTCTTGTTCAGTGTAGTTTGTGCAATAAATATTCTTTAAATTTTATATTTTAAAAAAATATTTTAAATATTAAACTTTCTTAGTGCAAATTTTGAAAGAAAACGCTTCACAATTTTAATAAATTAAATTAAAAAAAAATTATTTGAAAATTTGGTTAAAACTTTCAAAATGACTGTACATCTTATTTTAGTATTATAAACTCTGTAAAATAAATTAAAAATCTTGTTTACTTCTGGTTTTAATAACTTTACCAAAACGTACCGTGCTTCTTTTAAGAGCTCGGCTACTACGTCATATTTGTAATTTATTCATTTTATTCCTCCAGCTGCAAAATACAGACACAAATAATAAATCTATCTATATACTAAAAAAAAAAAAATTACAATACTTTTTAAACATAAAATTATAAATAAAATAATTTTATACTTTTCAATATAATTTCTGACTTCTGACGTCATTTTCCACAATGGCGGCGTAAACACGTTTATTTCGAACAAATTGACAAACTTCTGGCTTCACTAACGATGTTTCCACTCCTTGCATCAGCCTTTGGTTTCACAGAGGCAATTCCCGAAGGAAAAGTTTTCTTAATCAACGAAAACACAAGTGACGGGAGCTTCGTGTACCATCATCTAATCCACAGCCACTTAAAACATGACAAACAGTCAACAGTTTGTTTCGTAGGAACTCTCCAGTCTTTGCAGCATCACTGTGCCATACAATCCAAACACGGTGTAAATCTAAACACGTTCCAAGACACCGAACAATTCATCTTCATCGACGCGATGAAATTATACGAAGAAAATGACTCGTCTCACTTAGTTTTAGAGAAAATTGTAGATCAGATTGAATTAAATGTGGACAGTGACAAGAAGATTTTACTTATAATCGAAGACGTCAGTATCTTCGTGTCACTTGGTGCTAGTGTATCAGAGGTTGTGACCTTTGTCCAGTACTGTAAAGCCCTGGTGCAACCAACTGTTGATTCAAAGAACTGTTTGGCTGTTTTGGTTCATTTGGATGTGGATAATGACGAAGATGTTGCGAGTCTTTGCAATTACTTAATTGACCTCAGCCATATTTTGGTTGAAGTTAAAAGGTTGTCAACTGGTCATTTCACACATGTTGATGGAGAAGTAAATTGATGGAGAAATGTCGTATCTTAAAATCAGAAAATTAATTTATTATTTACAAATTTATTTCAGATTTCTGTCAAACATTTTGAGGACTTTGAGGGAAAGAATGATTTTCGAATGCATTTTAAGCTGGATGAAAGAAACTTGAAATTATTTGCTCCTGGTACATCAAGAACTGTTTTGTAAATGCGTTTTTTTAAAGTGAATTTAAAAAAATTTAAGAAAATAATAAATATTTGTATATTTTCTAAAATATTGTTTCATACAAATAAAAATTCTTTTCATACACAAGGAGGACATAACTGTGAATTTCGGTACTCGGATTTAGTGCATTGTTTCAACTCCCTGTAAAATTTTTCCATTACAATGCATTGAATAATCTAAAAAAAAATAAAAATAAATACAACTTAAAATAAAAAAATTCTTCAAATGAAACATTACTATAATAAAAACATAAGTGAAATCCAAATAAGGCCAATCCAACGGCTATATAAAAAAATAAAAAACAATATTAGACTACTGAAAGTGGAATTATTATTATTATACAAACCAAAGCGAAAATTTGACTATACAAGCTACAAAGCACTATTACAGCCACAAGAAGTATTAAACATTTTGTGATACAGCAAACCAACCAAAAGAGTAAAAAGTTTTCTCTACCCTAAAAATGTATATTATTTACAATGTAAAATTTTAATTTTAATATGAATACTTGTTTGAGGCCACATATAAGTGCAGGCAGCATGAGTAAAATATAAGCGCCAAAAATAATACCAACTGCACGTTGAATGTTTATATCTAAGAAATGATAATATAAAATAAAATGTAATAAAAATAAATATTCATATGACCTACAAGCTGAGAATAACTTCCAGTTTTTTACTGCTGAATTTGTGTAAATATGAAGATATAAAGCATCATGAATTTGCAAACTGTATTTAATCCCAAGAAACAGGAAACGAAAACCTAAAATCTAATATATAAAAATGTTTAACAACTGTAATTAAATATTGATTTAACTTACAATGTCAAATACACCGCACAAGAAAGCTCCATATCTGAGTTTACTTCCTTCTATGAGACGGTCAAACATAAATAAATAAAAAAATGGAATTAAACTGAACTAAAATGTTTCTTTTCTTAGTTGTATGAAAATGAAAGCCATTATTATTACTCAGTAAATGACGTAATCAACAGCTCAGACAAGTGACAAATTCAGAAATTAAAAACAAAAATTTTTTATTTCTTTATTTTTCCAAAACTATTTTTCTAATCTCCATTTGGGAAGTTCCTGGAAAGCCACAGACCAATCTCTGGATGTTTTCATCTTAAGTAACACTTTGAGCACTTGTTTTATTATGAGGTTTGGATAGATGTTTTCAAATCTATAAAAAAAATTAAAAATATTAATTTTAATATTATAAACTCAAAATATAAATCTTTACTCTGAATATTTCAAAAGTGGCAACCGTGCCATCCTAATTCCTTCCCTCATTGCTTTTTCCATAGTTAACTTTGTTGGTTTTGCATCAACTAATCCACCAATAACATAAACATCATCAAAATCATACTCTAAATCATTCTTAGTATTTGGTGTCAAATACACAATCCTTTCTTTAGGAAACAAATCCAAATAACTCTTTTCAGTCACTGTAAACAATTTCCTCTGTCTATTCAAATTTGGCATTGACTTCACTAGTTGTCTATAAAACACACCACTGTAATTAACATTACAAAAATGCAAATTATAAGCCTCTTTTTCCTTCTTATTTATCGCATAACACGTCTTCAACTCTTCAACACAAGTCCTTTGCTCTCTTCTGTCCATCATATCCTCAAACCCAACATCAAAAACAACATTTTGTCCGAATAAAAGTGCATTCAACAAGTTGTTGTCGTAGAATTTATTCATAGTCTGTCGATTTATTTTAGGGAACATAGAATTTCTCCATAAACCGTATTTTATGTGTTGATTCGCGTTGACAGTTTCTACTCTTTTGATGTATTCTTCTTTTCGTTTTATTTTTAGCTCTTCGTCTCTCATTTTAGTGTCCTCGCATTTTTTCAGGTATCTATAAACGTATCGTCTTTGGTTTCTAGATGGACGTGATATTAGATGAGGCCACTCCGACTCAGGTATTTTCAAAGGCATGAAAAGTTTGGTTTTGGGATCGCTCATTAAATTCTCTATTTCCATTTCGATCATTTTCCGTTTCGCGTTTTCTTGGGTGTCCAACACAGGACTGGCACTTGAACTTAAAGATCGTTTGTTTCTGTCATTAGTGGTTATAAATACTCTTGGATAAAGTATTACTAAACGTTGTAAGGATATCATCTTGTGAAATACACACTTTATACGAGAAAATTGTCACATCAACCACTGGAAGCAGCCATTATGCGGGCGGTATTCAGAAAACCTGATTTGGTTTTCTTTTCTTAATACCTGGTAATATCAGGTAAACTGTAAATAAATTCTCTGCTCTCTTAATATTAACAATTATGATAATTTATTTATTTATTAATAAAATAATCATTTAACTTACATATAACTATCAAAATTATAATTTGTGAAAAATACAACTATGTAAACAATTCAGTACAAAATCATGTAAAAAAAATTTTTTTTCTTAATTAACAGTTTAACACACAGTGATAAAATAACTTTAATAATATTTAATATTATTTATACTAAACTACCAACTCGAGTACAAACAACATAAAAAACATACCAAGAAATGCAAGCGAAATACAAACTCAAAAAAGTGCAAAACTAAACACACATAGATAACAAATTTCGTTGTTTTGTTTCAAACAATAGCAAAACGCTTGAGCAATTTGTGACTTTCAACTAAATCACGCGTCCCAAACAGCTTTCTGAACAAGCACAGCAGCAATATAATACCCTGTAATGGTCGGAAACAAGGACCTATCAGTCCACAAATTCGACTCTGGATTAAAAGTTAAAATCTGCCCACCATCGGTCATCACGTACAAATGATTTCTATACGCAACAGTAGACGTGATCCACTCATCGACACTCGGTGCTGGCAACGCTTGCCACAGTTTATTCAAGGGATTATACGACTGCATGCATCCTTCAGTCATATCGTCATCTTTTGCGTATCCACCAGTCACGTACAACCTTCTATCCAACACCGAAACCCCGCAGTGACTTCTCCCGTACAACATTGGCGTCACTTGCGTCCATTGACCGGAAGTCGGATCAAAACTTTCAACTGAAGAACATGGGATCATGGAATTACCAGCTCGGCCACCAATGGCGTATAATTTACGGTTTAAACTCGCAACTGCCACTCCCCCTCGTGCGTTTGTGAGAGGTGCCACTTCAGTCCACTCTTCTTTGATGGGGTCGAAGCATTCAACGCTCTTCAAGAACCCAGTGTCGTTGTAGCCACCGACAACGTAAATCTTGCCCAAGAGATCTCCCACACCCGCGTGGCTTCTGGCTTGGTGCAAACTCGGACATTCTTGTAACTTGCTGTTGATCACGTGATAAGCGTAAACTGTTCTTAAGTAGTTGCCGTCTTGTTTCCCACCAATCAAATACACCAAGCCATTGAGTTCGACCACTGCCATGTTGGAGATCTTGAGAGGGAATTCTTCGGGTGGACACCACTCGTCGTGGTCAATACTGTAATACTGAGTTGTACGGGAAAATAAAATAGAAATTGTAATTTAAATTTTTTTTTATTTTTTACCTGAAATATAACTTGTTTTTCTTCATTTTCGCCAAACACAGCAATGGCTGCTTCTTTTTCCTCGTTACTAGCTATGCTAGTTCCCGCACTGTCCGTTGGATTTGTTTCTGAAGAATCACCTCCATGTAAATACCTCGTGCATAATGTTTTTGTGATATGCTTCATTAACTCTGGAGATTCCCATACAATCGCTTCTTCTTCGACCAACACCTTGAAAAAAAACACAAATTTAACAAAAACTGCAAATTTCATTTTTAATCGAATTAATCACCTGCAGATAACTTTTACTCAGCCTCTCAAACTGCACGAAACCAAGTAAAGATGAGAGAAATGCATCTCTTTCAGATTTGTCGTGCTTAACCCACACTACAATCGCTTCTAGAATCTTATCTTGAGATGTAACCGATAACTCTTCATGACCCAGCAACAACTTGACTTGATGTAAAGACAGTGTCAAGAAATCAGCTTCTTCTGATATTTGAGAAAAATTTTGAACCGTGTACTCGATAACGCAGTCACGGAATGCCCCATCTTCGAATTCATCCGCCAACTGCCACAAGATGAAGTAATAACTGGATGTGATTGTTTCCAGTAAAGTTGCTTTACAGCAATTATACATCATGTCGAGGTTTAATACATGAGCTGCTTTCATAACACTGATTGTGTGTTCCTAATAATAATAATAATAATAATAATAATAATTAAAACCAACTTTGAATTAGGTATAAAAAAATATTAATGTTATCAATCACGTGATGACGTCATTTGTAAATGATTTTTACTCATGACAACACCTGATAACTGATAATATTTTTACACTACGTAGTTACTGATATACCTGTATAAATTCTGCTTTTCCAGTGTAAAGAAAATCGAGTACAATTTCCATGGCGTTTGGTTCAACATTGACATCTAAATCAATAGTTTCGTGTCCAAGTCCCTCTATCTTTTCTCCAAACTTCTCCTTAAAATATTGGCTTTGAGCTGCGAGGACATTACTGTGAGCGGAAAATGTTTTCTCGGCACAATGTATAAAAACATCACAAAATTTCCCATTTTTGCTCATGCCATGCAGTGCAGTGCATAGTTGAATGTAGTGTGTTGGAAGTGATGAAATTATATTCTTTTTCATAATAGTTTCTGAAAATAAAGTTGATTAGTAATTTTAGTAATTTGAGCTGTTTTTGAAAAGTGATGTTTAAGTCGATTTTGTTTACCTGTTTGTTGGTTTTAGCTGTACACTTATGTGTTGTATTGCTTGGTAGACTTCAATTCATGTTACACCCTATAAAAATTACAGGAAATGGACATAAAAATAGAAGTAATTGATTGTACCAGTGAAAACAACACTGTCATTAAATTAAGTACTCATTTCACGTTAAACCTTGAAGTATATCATACAATTAAATTCTATACTATTTAATTAAAATTTTAAGGTTTTCACTTTTAAAATTTTAAATTTATCATAACTAACAAACAACTTTTTCAAGATGTATTAGTAATTAATTAAGTATAAAATTTCAGCAAATTTTGAGAATAAAATGATATTAACCGACATTTTATATTCTCACCTGTTCTCACCTGTTCTTAAAAGTTTATAAACTCATTTAAGTTCCTCGCGTTTTTTCGAAGTGAAAGTAACTTAAAGCAGAAATTAACGGAAATTTTTCCCTTCTCTATCTCTAGCGGGACCAACTGGGCGTGGTTCTCTCTGACGTTATCGTTAATTCAATACCTGTCCAACACCTGCTACCCTCTACAGTCGAGACACCAAACCAGGTAAAAACCGGTTTAAAAAACGCAGTGCCAGATTTCAGCACTAGATGGCGCCATGTCAACGAAATTTTATTTACAATTAACTCAAGTTACAATGTTTTGTATATTCACTCATATCTTTCCCTTGGCATTTTTTTTTCCAAGTTGGCCTTTAAAAAAAAATAAATAAAAATAAATTCTAAATCAAAAGTTGGTTTCATACCACTCAAGAAACCTGCGACTTTTGTACATCAAATAAGCACATCTTATAGATGTGTTTAATGACTCTTCTAATAATTCTATAACAAAACTTAGAATATAAAAAAAAAATTCTCATGATATATCTCTTAGAAATATTTACTTTTACAATTTACTTTGCAATCATTTCTTATGGTACCGTTGCCTTGACACCAGAATTTGGAATCTATCTGTTGTTAAAAATGTCAAATAAAATTTTTCCCTCAATCATAATAAATTTACCTGAAAAATACCGTACTTCTCCCAACCGTTAGCTCTTACTATTTTCTTACAGTCTCTTCCGCTTTCTCCTTCTGCCACACAAATCCCTGAATGTTTTAAATATAGATAAAAAAAATTAATTTGTGTATTAGGTATACTAAAGGCTTACATTCATTCAATTTTTCTTTAGGAATTCCGTGGTTTTGTAGAATCTGTGCTAATTGGCAGCGAGAAATTTTTCTAACATTGCATTTTTCAATAAAAATTATGAAAATAAGAAATAGAAAGGAACTGTGCATATAGCTAAGCATTTCGTACATACATTACTAATTCTGTGTTTCTATTGTGATGGATTCGTATTACGTACAGAAATATCAGTTTTACCTGACACCAACTTATGGAAAGTTAAAAATAACGAAGCCATTACACTTAACAACTGATATTTCATGTACCGGTATCCATTTTTATTCTTGACATTACCAAGAATGGATAAAGGGTTTTATCCATTTAACCCTTTATCCATTCTTGATCCTATCCATCACACAAGGATTATGAATTTAAACGGATATTTCTGATTTATCACAAGGACATAAACACGATTTAAAGATTTAGTATTCAATATCTTTCAAATTTTCTCATATTTTCAACAATTCTAATAATTATATCTATTTATTTGTGAAGACTTATAAAACAAAGATAATTTAAAGCACGAGTTCATCCCATATAAAAGTTTATTTTCAGAGTGTTATGACATTTCAATGATTGTTAGAGAAGTTTGCAACTCCAAAAGGTAAAATCAACTTGCAACAAATTTTTGAAATTCTTATTATCTCAGAGCCCAAAGTAACTCCATTCATAACCTTCTCTCTTGCCTTTATCTGCCATCTAGTGGCAAACTTATCCAAACACAGCAATCATCCATTATCAATTTTCTTCAATAGATGTCACCCAAACCACAAACAAATCTCAAAAAAAAAAATCAAAAAAAAATCACACACACCAAAAAAAAAAAAAAAAAAAAAAAAATGTTGAGACTTCAAGAAATTCACCTTCACCTCCTTGACCTTTTCCTTCCCCTAGTTTCATTTTTTTCCCCTAGTAAAAAACGAAATATTAAACCTTCACTCGACCAACCCAACCCTACGACTCCACTCTCTTCCGCATAACAGAAACCGCTTCGGCCAAATGACCCATTTTCGGCTTCGGCTGACCTCAGGGGTCAGGTCACGGCCCCCTTAGCAACAACAAAAACAGAAAGGAAAGAAAACTGTCAATCATCTTCTCAACTGAAATTCTTCTGTTGATGCAACAAATTGCGCTTTTTGTTGTTGTTAGTTCAATGTCCGTTAATGGACAGTCTCCTTCCCTCTGGACACAGTTTGATCACGAGTTTTTAGCTGTGTTGGAAGTTAGAAGTTAAAAGTGGCCACTTTTGACCCTGACCGTCACTGACCTTACGCGCCCTCCCCGAATTTCACCTTGGGAATTTTGGTTTGACAAAGAATGAGGGAAATATTTAAAGAAATCGCAAAGATTAACAATTTTTTTTTTTTTTTGAAATCTTTGTTATTGTGGAATTGGGTAACGTAACAATAAAAATTGCCCATTCAATAATTAAAGTTCAAAACAATGCATATATAAAATAAACAATACAATTGGGTAATTAAACAATTAAAACAAAACAACAGATTCCACCAATAAAAAGAGCCTAGTCAACAATAAATTTGTAAAATTCCAATAATCAAGTTCAATAACTTAATGATGTAATCTTTTAAATTCAATAAATTAAACCATAATTTTATTTTCATTAGATAGAAATCAGTAAAGTTTTTAGACAACATCATCAGTTAAGCCTTTATTATTATTATTTTGGTCTAATTTAATAAATTTAATAACATTTTCTAACTCACAATAATAAGAAAGTGTTGTTGTTATTCTTTTTAAGCCTAAATCAGAAATCATCACTTTAGTTCATCTCTATTTCATATCTTCACCTCAAATAAAAAAGAGAAAAAAAAAAAAATCAAAATTTCAACTTTTGATTCAAAGTTCCATTTTCAATAGAAGAAAAAAAATGAAAAATTGAATGACAAAAATTGGATTACACAAACAAAAAAAAACAAAAAAAAATTAAAATCGAGTATCCGGTCAACAGGTGCGATTTATAACGATTTTCCCACCTGGAAACCAATTCACCTAGAGAACAACAGTGGTAAGAGGTGAGGTAGGGGTGGAAAAAGCGAACAAACAAACAACACTCCATTAGTTTCTATCTTCTGGAAAAGAAAGAGACCTTGACCGTGACCACTCGAAGGTGAACGACCGATAAAAATATAAAAAAAATAAAATTAGAAAAAACGGAATGCGGAACAAGTTTTGCAGAACCTGCTGATGGGGACGCTCCCAAGACAAGAAGATACCCAAAAGGACATGCGATGACGTCATCGAGTTCGAGACCTAGACTCGAATACGGGGTTGAGGTGAAGGTTTTTCTCAGTGCTTGTGAGCATGCGCAGTCTCCTTGTCCTCCTACTCGCCACCTGACCTTGAACCGGACCTAACCAACCCAGTAACTCAGATATAGGGTTGATTGATGACAATACAAAAATTTATGATGTTTTGAGGTGTCCGTGTGGATTCATTGTTCTCAATAGGATGCGCTAGTTTTATGTGTTTGGGAATGTGTGCAACTGTTTTGTTATTGTTATTGTTTTGTTTGGTGGTTGGAGAAGTTGTTAAAAGAAGATTTGGGGTGTTGAAGTTGATGATCTTTAAATATTAAATGTAATTTTTTTTTAAATTATTTATTGTTAAAAATATTTTGAAGTAAATTTTAAATTGAAAGTTGTAATGTAATTTATAATTTATACGTTATAGTATACGTTATAATTCAACTTTTCCCAAAGTCTCTATTAAAGTTATTATTAGAGACTTTGAGAAAGATTTATTTTTTATAACACACATTATTATAGCATATAAATTGGGTGTTAAACTTAAGTTTAACTAGAGATTTTGTAAATTAAAAATATAAAACCAATTGTTGCTTGTGTTCCCGCAATAATTTTATTGTTAAATGCATTGTTAATTCAATTTAATTTTTTTTATCGAATTTTAGTGCTAAGTTTCACCATATTTAGCTGCAGTGTTGCCAAGGCGCAAGCACTGCACTGCACTGCACTGCAAGAAGTCCGACCGTGCACACTCAAAACGGCTTGTATTGGTTGGCAGCCAACTACGGTATCCCATGAGAGACAATTCCGGCCACTAAAATTAAATTCACTTGATTCTAAACTAAAAATGGAATTTTTAGTTTTTCACTTTTACTTTTAGAACTTGAGATATGACCATTAAGCAAAATTGTAAAATGCAATTTTTTCGAAAATTTAAATTTCTTGACACAAACTTTGATGAAATTAAACCTCAACTACATGAGAAATCGAGGCGATGTTTATTTACTGCGTTTTCAAATAATATTTATCGACGCTTCCTTGAAATTTTTATAAATCAGCTTCTGTTTAATTTACTGTACTTTAAAACCAACATGATATTAAATTTGAAAAATTAAAAGTAACTTTTGAAACATTATTGTTTCATAATAAACAATTAGTTTCATGTTTTTCAAAGGTTTTTTTTTATCAGGGACTATACTTTTTCGAATTTTAATATGATCGTTAACTATCACCAAATTATCAGTATTCAGTATACCAAAAACCTCGAATTTACCTATTTTTCTTTTATTGTCGTTAAAAAACTCGTAACAATTCATTTTCAGAAACTACTGCATTGCGAAATAATATTAAATTTTGTTCAAATTATATTACGACAAATAATAATTAATTGACATATAAAGGATCATTTACTTGCACTTGTCATCACTCCAGATAAATAATAAATAAATAAATTGCACCATTCACCAAAATTTTCCAAAAGTTTATCTACTATACGTTAATGTTTTATCATTTAATTTTTAGAATAGTACTAGACATCTTTTCACTTGTTAAGCAGTATATACTGTCTATAAAGTACAATCTCGAGCTTATAGGTCAAACAAATCGTTACCGCGAAAATGCAAAAATGACCTACAACCGACCACTCTAAAACTATGTGACGTCACAAAAACAAACCCCGCCTCTTCTCGTCCAAACGTATAAATCCTTCTCGCCGACCACTCCATGCCCACATTGCACTCAACAGCATTATGTGCGCTCGGTTTGGATTTTTTACTTTGTTTTGCACATAACAAAAATAACAGGTAAAAAAATTCAAAGAAAAAAATTCAAAAAAAAAAACAATTCAAGAAACTAAACTAGAAAAAAAATTCTAACTTGGAATTTCTAGCTTAGAAAATGTTACACCGAGCTATAATCAGTCTCTTACTCTTGACCTTGACATCGACGGCGTCGGTGGAGAAGCGAGCCGACGAGAAATACGGTGGCGCCCCGCCGAGCTACAATCCGATCCCGGCGGCTCCGTCTCCGTCGTACGGTGGCCAATCGTCCGTCGCGGCCGCACCCAGCTACTCGCCGGGAACAGCGACGGCCGACAACGGTAATTTGTACTACTACTACTACCCGGTGCAGTCCAACACTGGGAGCGCAGGTTACCAGTACCCGTCGAACCCGTCGTACCCGGTGCAGCCGACCACGAGCAACCCTTTATTCGACTTTTTCGGATTCGGTAATATCGATTTCAATTCCCTCATCATCCCACTGTTGCTGCTCGGCGGAGTGCTTCTGTTGCTGCCAGCCATTTTGGGATGCGACCTGGAGAGCGCCGTGTGCACCATCCCCCTGCCCACGACTATTTTCGGACGCAAGAGGAGGGAAATCGACGGCCACGACGGACCGGTCACGCTCCAGGAGAACATTAACCGCGCTTTCGACCTCTACATGACCGCCATGGAAGGCGACATGTGCTCTAAGAAAATCGCATGTCAGCTTGGAGGGCTCGTGGGTGAAGTCAAGGGAAAGAGCGCTTTCTTTGGGTAAGTTTTGCAAGCTTGGAAGTAATAAATTTTTGCAAAATAATAACTTTTTTATTTATGTTTTTAGGCTTATGAACTCAGTTGTGCCCGACCACATGCGAGACATGATGAAGGCATTCCAAACAGGTGCAATTAATGAGAAAAGCACTTGCGCTGTGTACAAATGCGGAAAACTCTGAATGAAAGAGTGATAATGTAAACAAACACGGCGGCGGGAATTTCAAACTTCAAAGGAGAAAATGAAAAATGATGAACTTTCTTTTTTAAAACGAAAAATCCTTATTTTATTTTAGTATTTTTGTTATTTATTACGTATTTTAGGCTTAACAATACTTTTTTACTGTATATATATTTATT
Source organism: Geophilus truncorum (assembly GCA_034695745.1). Lineage (NCBI taxonomy): Eukaryota > Metazoa > Arthropoda > Chilopoda > Geophilomorpha > Geophilidae > Geophilus > Geophilus truncorum. Next base: position 20,556 of record JAQFZP010000431.1, read on the forward strand.
ATAATTAATTAATTAATTATAATTATTATTCCCCATTTCCCTATTTCTGTTTTGCAATGGGAGTATGTTGTGAAGTGTATAGTAATTTTTAATTATTTTTTATTTTTTAATAAAATAGTTTCGAAACTAAATAAATGCAGTTTGTTCTCAAGTTCCTCAATTAGAAATTCTAACGCTCAAATAAAGTTCAAATTGTGTTGTAAATACTTGTCTGACATTGAAATAAAAATTCGAGGGGAAAAAAGAAAACCAGGAAACTCAAGGTTGATCTCGGTTTCACAGCTATCCCAGCATGCCCGAGAGCAGAACAAGTGAACGTTTGCTCGGGCTCGAGGAGTCAGCGCCATCTGTTGCCAGTTTTGTAATTTGGCTGCTCCTGTGCGTGTTTTAAGCCGGATTTCCGGGGTTTTGGGGTCAAGTGAGGGAAGTTAGGGTCGTTTGAGGAGGTTTGAAAGAAAAGGGGTTTTCACTAATGGAAATACAAAATACGCCTACTTTTTTTAATCCTTTAAGTGGAGAAGAAATTTTTGTGACTTTTGTAACACTTTATTACTTAATTTTCCTTTAAAAAATTTTTATTTTATTTTATTATCGTTTAAACTGTTTTATCGCCTCCACTCTACTTAAAACAGTTAAAAACCGGTAAATATTTTACAGCTACTATAAACTCGTCGTAATGAATGACTTACAGTCGTCCATGACAGACATTAGTACAATGCAAGCAAACAATAATAATAAAAAAACACAACTTGCAGTTGCAGCAACCAATTTCACGCAATTTAACCCTACAAACCAATCACTTAAAATTAAAATCTTATTCCGCATACTTTCCTTATTTAGGCCTAACCGCCATAGACCCGGCCCCAACTTTTGTTCCCGAATTAGCAACCGGAACTGCGGCGCCATCTAGTCAAGGTAAGAGGTCAGATGAGGATAAAAAGCCGACCCCTCTTTCAAGGACCCTCATTTTCTCCTCAGGTGTTCGTGACCCCCCATAAATTGGCTGAGGGATTAAGTGATTAGGGGTCGAAACGAGTTGGAGCAAATTCCACGACCCGACTTGGCAACGAGCGAAGTTTTTGCGCGATTTCTGACGTCATGAGAAAAATGGAGGTTATTGTTATGAATGAAGATTAATAACTAACTTGTAAGGTCAAGGTACCTACACGACTCGGTCACGGCCGCTTAGTTTTACTCGACGGTAGAAGTGAATTTCACTTTATAATTATACACGCTGTGGTTACGGTAATTAGAGAAGTTTATTATAAAAAGTGAATTTTTTCCCCGTTTGTTTTCACTTTTTCGTAATTTATGCGTTTTAAAAGTGTAAAATTTCCTTAAACGCAGTTGAATAAATGTTTAATACAAGTCAAACCTCGTTATAACGAGAATTTGTCATTTTGAAATTTGGTTATAACGAATTACAGTTAACTCTTCCATACCCGGTCATAGTGATACCGGCCAGTTCCCTTACACGGCAAAAAGTCTCTGACCCAAACCCTTCCAATCTCTCCCTACACTAAATACCCGGTCAACTAAACATAGCTTTATTTTATAAAAAAAACTCTCCCATACCCGGCCGCTGCCATACCCAGCCACTTTTCCCCAGTCCCGCCTATGTCCGGGTATAGGAGAATTGCCTCTAATTCGTTATAACGAACATTCATGCCCACGTAGCAGCACCAAGTGTTTAGTGACATCTTTGTTGATAATAATAAAAAAACTGATATCTGTTTCTTGTAATAATACAAGTAAAACTAAGAAATGTTAGTTTCAAAACTCCGAGGCAGCCATTTTCGTCTTTTTTTCCCTAAAATTTTACATTTTTAGCCAGAAATGTTCGTTGTATAGAGGGAAATGTGCATTTCTGTTTAAAAATGTTGTTCGCAATAGTAAAAATAAGTTATAACAAAATTTTTTAACATGGCTGCACCCAAGCAAATAAAACAAAAATTTGTTATAACGCAGTTCGTTATGGCGGGGTTCGACCTGTAACTAGGAATTACATTGAGAATTGAATGAATTGCGTTTTAAGCGTAAATCTTAAATAGTGCTCAAAATAGTACATCTACACAATGTTTTGACACAGATAATTTACCCCCTGGAAGAGTTTTTATGTGTGATTAGGGTTAAACCGCAGTAAGGGTTAAACTAATCCCAAAAACTAAACTTATGTTCCAGTAAGTCTTTAAAAGAACTAAAACTACAGGATTAAGCTTAACTGCATGTTAATTTGTTAATTGAGCCAAATCCTGTAGAGTTAATTTCTTAGAAATATGTTGGAGTTTTCTACAAATAAAAATACATAGTTTTATTCACGCAAAATCATTCTTTTCACACAGTTGAATCAGTCAAACTAAAAAAAAAAAAAAAAGACCAAGAATAATAATCAACTGTGCAATCTTTTCAAAGAGAAAACAACAACAATTCAAGACCTCACAGTCAAATCATACCAGTTTTAGTTCCAAACTCATTAAAAAAAGTTTCTCAACTCACTGCGAACAACATTTTAACAGTTTCAATTCTTACAAACTGAATTTAAAAATCAAAATAAACCAATCACAAAACATTTTTGACTACAAAGTCCAGAAGAAATAAAAAAAATTAATCTTGTAAGGAAAAAAATTTTTCCTATTCATGTTTGGGGTTTTGTGGACAACTTGTCAAAGGGTTAAAAAAAAATCATTCCCAGCTTTTCTGTCTTGATGACAAGTGACAACAAGCTCAAGGCACAGAGACACTCGACAACCTTATTCCACATACCCGGAAGGGAAAGAAGACGGAATCACGTGACATCATGTGACCCCAACCTAGTGAGGTGTTGCCGGGCAAGGCTCAGTATTTGACGCCCGTTTCCTCCAGCAGTGCAGCCATTTGCAAACCCACAGCCACAACGTGAGAGTCGAAAGCAAAAAAACCAAAACAAAACAATAAACAGAAAATCCAAAAAACAGCGAAAACCGAGAATGTTCAAATACCTCATCACGTTCGCCGTCACAGTGTGCGCAGTCACAGTCGCGCAGGAAGAAACAACAACAACAACAACTTCAGCACCCTCGTCAATGGCCGAAGAAACCCGATTCCTAATACCGGGCGGCAACTCCACCAACGTGCAAGTATCTGCCATTTCCGTAATCGGTGCCACCCTCATCGGCATTGCCATCGCGCTCTCCATCGGAGGTCTACTTCCGGTCGTCTCGGGGGCAGTGGGTGCCGCTAGCAACTTTGGGAAACGAAGTCTGCCAGACCACGACCCCTTGGACACCCAGTCTCCCTTCAGCATCTTCCAGTTGCTGTCTTTGATCGAGAATTTCCGCGGTTTCAACGTCGCCGACGTCGACTGTCAGAAGAAAGTTGTTTGCGAACTCCATCGCTCAAGGGCGTCAGTTTCCGGTCGCGACTTGGGAGTGTTGACTGACAAGGTTTTGGATGTTTTCAAGTGAGCGTTTTATATTTTTCTGATTATTTTGAATATAAATATTGATTTTTTTTTTTTAATAATTTATTTGCAGTTATATCATGCCCCATGATGAAAATGACGTCAGAAAACCTCTCTTACGTCAGTATCTGGATGCAGCGAAGAAAGGGAAAGAGAAAGAAGACTGTGAACGTGTTTATAGCACGTGCGAATACTCAGTACGAAAGGTCATAAGGAGTCTGAGCGATTGAGCTTGAAATCGATTTTTTTTAATGATATTTTCCCGATTTTCGAAACGATTTCTAAAATTTTTTAATATTTTTTTTAATATTAAGCCATTATTTCTTAGTTTCTTTTGATTTTTTCCCTTTTTAAACCTATATCAATCATTATGTAACTTATTACGATTATTTAAGTTAGTTATTATGATAATGTAATGAAAATACAAAAAATATTAAAGTGAAGTTGTACTGTACATTTCGTGTATTTTTTTTGTAATTTTTCAATTAAAAACCGAAAATTTTATGAAAAGTACCGTATTAAAATCGGGTTAATCCGGGTTTTAGTTCTACCCTGAATATCTTTTCATCATCCTTGTGACCCAGTGAGAAGTTTGTTCGGTTTTAAAGAAGGGGATTCGGTCGTTTCGTACGTGACTTTCGGTTGCGGGTGTCGCTGTTTTGCAACCCGGAAACTCGCGCCCCGAGCGCCGCTTCCGATTCGGCGTGACCGGTCTACGATCGGCGGTCAAGGGCAAGGAAATTTGGGTCGAAAAATACTTGTTAGTGATGGAAAGGTCATCGTACCTTGCTCGCGGGTGTCTTGGGGAAACTAGAGTTTGTTGTATGGTTGCAAACTTGAAAGGGGAGAGTTTGTTTGTACATCAACAGGAAGTGAATGTAATTCATTCATTCAATAGATGCTGGTTTTGTGACGTCACAAATACATCGATTGGGAAATGATGTGTTTCTAATGAACGTGTATCATTGTTTTTAATGCTTTAATAAAATGATGTATTTATTCATGTAGTTTTGTGTTTGTTTTTTAATCGATTTTTAATGTAAGTAGAAAAATGTTGTAATTTAAATCGATTTTTTTTTATCGATATTTTGAGTGTGAAACTTGAAAAAGTATAAAAATAAGACTCAATTTAATCAATTTTTTTTAAAAAGTTTTAGTTGATTTTATATTTTCGTATAAAAATCGATTACAAAACGAGAAAATGCTTAATTTAAACCGATTTTTATTCAACCATTTCACTAAAACTCGCTGTAATTCGAAATTAAAACTATATTCTCACGCAGAAGAAGAAAGAAAAATCGATTTATCTAAATTTTTTCTTTTTTTAAAAAAAATGTTGAGACTTAAGAAATCGATTTTTCTTTCTTTTGAGTAAAAAAAAAAAATTCGATTTCTCAACATTATTTTTTTTAGAATGATTAAAAAAAATAAAATTTATGAAGTCAAGTCAAGTCAAGTCAACCAAACTAAAACAATATGTTAACAATGTGTTAACAACGTGTTAACACACATTTACTTCCGGTTCAGTGAATGACATCATTCGACCGATTATCAACCGGAACCCAGTTGTAGGTCTATTGATTATGGGTAGGAAGGGCACCCCAATGCCCGAATTCCGAGGAAGTAGACAGAAAAGTTCTGTGGGTCAAAAGTGCTTTGTCTGACGTCACGCAGCGACACTTTCTATTGGTTCCCACCACCCGCTATAGCCATTGGCTGAGCCACTCAGGTATAAATACCGTCGCGACTCATCTGTCCGCCTCAAATTATCCTAGCTAGGTGCGTGTCTCAAGTGTGTCTAAAAATACACCCAGGTAACAACAAAAAAAATTCATTTTCCAACTCGAAAATATATTAACAATAACAATCTCGCCAGTTCAAAATGCTACGCACATCATCATGGCTGCTCGCCTGCCTATTACTCGGCGTTGCCATAGCAACCGACACATCTTCACAGCATCACCAGCAACAACCGATCTTCAAACCAATGCCATTCCAAGCCAGATCACCCAATTCCCGTCTGTTCGTGGGACCCTTCGGTAACATTGCCTCGGTCGTGTCATCGTTGGGATCGGTTGGCGTTTTGGGTGTCTTTTTACTCTTTTTGGTCTTTCTTCCGTACATCGTGAACCTCATCATTCTGCCGCTGCTCGGCGCACAACAGGGAATCACCGGAATTGGAAGGTAAGAATGAAAAGTTTTGTTTTCAAACTCGAGCGCTCAAATATGTCGCATGAGCGGCGACTGGTGGCGGTTTCGAGAATTATTTTTAAATTGTTCGGCTTTTAGCGCCGAATAATTAGAAAATATTAAATTATCGATAACTTACTGACATATAAAATGATAAAAATTTTTAAAAGTTAAAAATGAAACCTTGTGGCGACTTTTCGCACTATTTTAAACTTTTTTTTCGATTTTTAACATAAAAATTAGCATTAAACTAAAAATATAACTAAAATCAGGTCTTTCACTTGTTAATTATACCGTAAATTATACGCAAAATAAAAAAATACGATAAACTCCCATAAAAAAAACCCTACCGGCGATTTTCTGAACTAAACCCCACCTTTATCTTTCAATTTCAACTAAAAAAAAATATTTTTTCAGATCTTTGGGTGACACAACATCATACTACAACAACAAACACAAGATCCTCGAAACACTCACGTTTTTGGAAGAAGTGTGGAGAAAATTCGACGCGAAAGACCCCGAATGCCAAAAAAGCATGTTGTGCCAATTACACGTCGAGGAAGAGAACTTGGGTTACATGGGCAAAAGAGCAGCAAAAGCCATCAGGTAACCTTCTGAAAATATATATTAAAAAAAAAAAAATAAAACATTACTCATTAATTCAACTTCTATTTAGTTACTTGACTTATTTGGACGGTTTGGACATGCCAAAGGCCATTAAAGGAATCGTTTCCGGTTACACACAAGCCATCCGGTATGGACGGGAGCAAAAGACGTGTCCATACCGTTGTCCATTTTCCCTTACCGATACGATCAAGAAGATGAATGAAACGAATCCTCAATGACCTTTTCACCTTTTTTTCTAAGAATTTATTTAAATTAGTTTATTTAAATTTGTTTGTCGAGTTTGCCATTTTTTAACATCTTCTGAGTTCTGTGTAGTTATCGTTTTATTTATTTCTTTTCCTCAGTGATCTTAAATTAACATTTAATATTTATTGATTTCTTCATGAATGTGAAAATAAATCATTGTTTTGTAGTAAATAGTTTTTGGTATTTTTGTTTGTGCGTACACGTGTATCGAGAAACTTAAAATGGGGTATTTTATGCATTTCAATTAATAATTTACATTTTCGGCGGAAATGAACCATTTTCCTGAATTTAGACCGGAACCGATGCATTTTGAAGTTCACACAACCGGAAGTCAAAGGTTGGATCGAGAGTATGCAAGATTAATGTATTTTCTAATTCAGTGAGATTTATGACGTCATCTTTCGCCCATAAATTAACGTTGAAAAAAATCAACCAATTACAGCGAAAGTGGCGAAACCGTACGTACATACAGTACGTCGTTTCTCAACATCGTACAAATAGAAGTATGATGCGCATTATTATAAAATTTATAAAATCGCAGATTTCTGTTTTTAATGTTATTGAAATTTAAAGAGTTTTACCTTTGATAAAATAGCCTCGAATTTTAAAAGACGACGAAGAGGAAGAAAGCGAAAGAGAAAAAGGAAAAAGAAGAGGCAGAAAAAGAAGATTTTGAAAACGAAATTAAAGACTGATACTAATAACTGCAAGTATAAAAGAGTCAATTGTAATGTAATACTCTAATATTTCTTCAAATCAGATTTAGCTAAAATTAGTGAAATTGAAAACATCGTTTACACAGTAGGACTCGACGCGTTTTTTAGCGCCACTGTAGTGCCAGACCTAAAAGACTACTTAATACTCATCGGCAAAGCTGCTCAACAAGAACGAGCAATTAAACTCGAAAAAGCGAAGGACGCTGCAAATATTATAAAGTCTCTTCCTAATCCTAAGGAGAGAAAGAATTGTTTACTGCATTGTAAGTAAAAACTTAAGAGCTGGATATCGCAACCCACAGTGTGATAAAAAGAATTAAAAATGCAGAAAACAATGAAAACCAAAGACCACCAACAAAACAAAAATACAAGAAAAGCCAAGAAAAGTCAACAAAAATAAAATCTTATCGCCGAGATCACACTTGACTCTTTACATGAGAAACAACAGAAAAACAAAGAAGTGGAAATATTAGTGTTAGAGCAGTGAAGAAGAAGCAAAGAGAGAGAGAATAAAACAGGTTGTTGCCGTGAGCAAAGCAAAGGCTTTACTGATTTAATAATGTGATTAGATTTGCAAAGAAAACTCTTAACAATAGTCATCGATTTGATGCATCACATCATTATAAGCAACAATTAGAAAGGTTAACATATCAAGAATGAAAGCATATATGACAACAATATTCACATGCTAAAAGGCTTAAACTAGGTTTAGTAACAGAATACTGTATTAGATGTAAGGAATAGGCTTAAGTACCAGGCCTAAGTACAGAGCTTAATCCAGCACTGTGCCAACATTGGATAAAATAAACAATTGGTAACTAAATAAACCACTATTTTCAAACAAATAAATTTATTAATCAGTTATTAGAAATGTTTTTCAGTAATCAGTACAGAAAAAAAAGGGTTTTTAAAAATTGTTTCACTTTTGACAATTGTCAATTAATCAAATTGATGTTACAATCTTCCGCGTACTTTTCAAACACAATTACTTATCACTTGAATCATTTCTGCTTTTAACAAGGCTTAAAATATATGAGCATCATATACTTCCCCTTAACAGGTTCAAATACCTTTTATTAATCAAAATATCAGGTATTTGGCCTTTCGTAGATCTGCATACACTGCAGTTCAAATTCAGAAATGATTTTTTTTTCTAAGTAATTTTTGCTTTTGAAACAATTAAAGATTGTAACAAACTTAAAAGAAATTAATTTAGACACTACAAAATTAAAATATAAACTCAAAACAAAATCAAAGTCGGTTAAACATCTGTTAACAAAACAAAACAAAAAAAAAAAAAAAAAAAAAAAAAAAAAAAAAAAAAAAAATTTAAATTTCTTAATTATTAAGTTTTATAATTTCTAAACTTTACAATAAAACCATCATTTCAGACACTTAAAAAAACTTAACATTTAAAAAACTACAGTACTGATTTTAAAAAAATATTAATTCATTCTTAAACTATTTTTACTTTTGTAAACTGCAAAAAAAAGAAAATGTAAATAAAAAAATTGGTTTTACCCTAATTCACGAACAAATTTTGCATCAAGAGTATTTTTTTGTTGCATCGACAACCATTAATTTTTTAAAAAAAATTGACAAATTAAAGAAATAATCATAATCCAACTTTCTGGCTAAAATTGGCTGCGATTCGCGACTTGAGACGAATTTTAATCTGCGATTGATGCGTCGGAGTACTTTGGGAGCTCGAATTGAAAACTTCGGTATTTAGAAAACAGTCATTTGACGCCGCCAGATTTTCACACGATTTACAAGATGTCGGTTCCGTCACTAGAGGGCCAAAATTCATCTAAAAAAAAAAAAAAAAAATGAAATTTTAATTAGAATTGAAATTTCACCTAAAGAAAAAAAAACTAAAATTACGAGAATCTGATTTCCAGTCGGCGGCGAAGAGTTGACCTGCGGCGAAGGCGAGAGCTGTTGCTGGACTTCTGACTTCAAAGGGGTCGGCACCATCTTTGAATTTTGGACAAAAGCAGCTGGGACTGGCGCACCACACACATCTTCCGAAGACAACTTGAGGGCTTTCCGGAGTGCCGTTGCCAACGAGTCCTGTGTGACAGCATAATTCCGCTCCATATCTGTTATCAATTGAAGGAGGAAACAGGTGAAGGTATTAGACGAGTTGCACAAAAGTGGGTTATGAAATTCGCAGTGTGACAAACAGGGAATGTAATAGAAAAAGATTTATAAGCTTAAAAAAGCTAGTTTTGTTACAAGATGGAAACACATCTAAAAATCAAACATTAAATTTTTTTACCCGATAAATTCAGAGTTGGAGTTTCAATTGTTGGCAGGTCTCTTGAGTTTTCATCGTTAAAAGGCGTTTTGAACGTTATTAAATCATCTAGCATTCGGTCTGGCTGGATTGAAGGGGACGGGATGCAACTTGGAACAGGTGCACTCAGTAAGTCGACTTGAACCTCATTATTAACACCTGAAAAAAAAATTGAATTTAAATTTTGTTTTGAGTTTTTAGATTTTTTTAAAATTTACTTTTTGGTTTTTCATTTTCCACTCTGTCGCTTTGAATTTGAATCTTACTTGATAAAGTATGCAACGGTGACCCTAAACACAAAAAAAAATTTAATGTTTTAAACACGAAAATAAAACTATTCTTTTACCTGCAAGAAATTCCCTATTTAAGTAAACAATCTTCTTATTTCCCTTTCCTCTCAAATGAGCAACATCCGGTATCGCTTGAAACAACATCACCAAATTCGGGAATCCCAACTCGGATGGATTTAACGGAGCACCGAATCTCTCTTTATACGATTCTTCCAATTTACTCAAACAAATTCTCCCGTTATGATCATGAAGCATAAGATGAACGTTGCGAGCAAACATTTGCAACGGACGTAAAGCAACACGAGCGTTCGAACCATGGCCATCAAACTAAAAATAAAAATTAACTCTTTGATTCCGAAGAATTTTTATCAATTAAAAAAAAATTTACTTCAATAAATTCTGTCAATTCGTCAACCAACTGCATGATATTGCACGAATATGAAAAACGTTGTAGAAAAGCGTCGTTGAATTCAATGGTAGTCATAGACCCGAGTTGATGCTCCATCAAAATGCGACGAGCGTTGAAACACATTTGTCGCACAAAACTACGATCGGCCAGCTTCACTAAAGGTCCCCCAGAGGACTCTACGATCTAAAAAAAATTCTCGTTAATTTGATAATTTTTTGTTTTCATTTTTATTACAATACCTGAACCGCGTGTTTAATTTTAGTTAACAGTTCAAATTCATCCGCAACTTCAAAGTCATCCAAATTGATGCTGTGTCCAAAACTCTGCATGTAAATCTTCATTAACCTGATGAGTGGAATCGATTTCTCCTCCGTCGATTTGATCAAAGTGGTTATTTGATCCGCTAATACTTTCAGTAATTCTTGTTCCTCTAAAATCAGAATTTTTTCATCGCCTTCACCCATGATCTAAATTAACAAAAATAATAAAAATTAAATTTACAGTTTAATAAAGTAATCTCTCATTATTTACCTTCACAACTTCCGAAATGGCTTCGAACAGTTCGTGCAGCTTCGTGAACCCGTAATCAGACACTCTACACTGCAGTCCGAAATGATGATGAAATGCAGGAATAAATTTCTGAAACGCCATTTGGCATTGCGGACTTTGCCGCAGCAACTCCAAAACATCGATTGCAAATTTCTTCGTTTTTTCGATCTCGACCGGCGTTTGATCCCTCCTCGGAATGGAAACTAAAGTTTCGTTATCTGCAACTGATATTATAATTGTGTGTTCCGGAAGCTCTTCCAAAAGATCCCTCAAGTCGCAAATGCCGTAGTTGATCACTTTGAACTCTTTGTTAAAGCACTTGGAGTATAAGATTGCGAAATCTTTCAGGAATAATTGTTTGCTGGCTTGGGATTTGAGGATGCGAAGTAAATCGGAAGTGAAGCGTTTTATTTGACTGCGATGAGTGAGTGTCAAAAATCTCTTATTTCCTTCTCCGATGACCTATGAGGGAGAGAAAAAACGTTAGGATTTGATATTTTTAAATGAAATCTTTTAAATACCTGCACTATGTGGGCAATTGCATCTAATAAATCAATCAGTTTGGTGAACCCGTAATCAGCAACTCGACATTGCCGACCAAAGTGATGATGATAGGCAGGAATAAATTTAACGAACGCCATTAAACAGTTATCACAATTTTTAAGTAAATCGACGATTTCACGACTGAATAAAGCCAATTGAGGCGCTAATGGAGGACTTATGGTCCTGAATTCTAAAAAAAATAAATTAATTAAATTTAAAACTTTAAAAAGTAAACTCAAAAATTATTATATTTTACCAGTAGTTGTTTCTTCCGGCTTCGCAGTCAAAAATTTAACCCTTTTAGATCCAGTAGGGTTCGTAAAAATTCCCACTTCAGGCACGCAAGCAATAAGATGCTCCAACGGAACGCCACCTTGATTGACAGCAGTCAACGAACCGAATTCGTGTTTATAGCAAAACAGGAAACTAAAAAAAAAAAAAAAAAAAATTAAATAACGTCATTTTTCAACTGCGAATTATTTACCTTCCAAGAGGTAACGACCCATTGTGTGACCACAACAATGTACGTAGACGTGGTCCGAACTCCTTGAGAGATATATTCACGTCTGGTAAGCTCTTGGAGCCTTCTTTTTCAGCCCATCCTTTTCCGTCGTTCGGATTGGGGCAGTGAAGTTCGCAAAACGACTTCTCCATTATCGCTTGAACTTCCTTCGAACCTTCTGAGCAAGCTGGTGATGGGGTGTCACGATAATCTTCGTTCAAGATGACCATTCGGCCTTTAGCGCTGTCCTGGACCAACACGAGATCTTTCATTTTGTTGAAGTCGGAGACTGTTATCGATTGATGATACCTAGAAAATATATTTATATAAATATATAAATAAATTCAAAAGTCAAAAAAATACCTTTTCTCGTATAATTCCCTTAATTTAAACAGTGGAAGCGAATGACCGGGAACGTCACTTATTAACATTTGTACTTGAGATCTAAAAAAAAATAAAGTTTTAAATAATAAAATATAAATTTTAAATAAAAAAAAAAATTCCTTACTTTAGAATAGTTAAAGAAGGCCCGCTGTTATTAGCAACAGAAATGATAATTCGTCTAAACCCGATTTTCTGACGATGTAATTGCGAAATTGCGTATTGGGCATCGTGCAAACTGTTCACTTTCACCAAAGCAGTGATGTTTCCTTCGGAATTGACAACAATGTTCAACTGCAACACCTAAAAAAAAACAATAATTATTTAAATTTTCTCAAAATTTTTTTAATTTTTCCTAAACTTACTTTAACACATCCTTGAAAAATACTCAAAAGCGTGTCTTTCAAAAAAGACGGTTCCAGCGTTTGATCCAAATTGGTCACGAGCAATTCGACCGGTTCGTTCCCTGATTCTGCACTCGTGATCGGTTTAAACATCATTTCGTCCACCATTGGACTCACGGACCGCGACTCACTCTGTCTCGAACGGATTTTAGGAGCGCTCTGACACGTCGAAACGTAGGATTGTTGATTCCATGCAGAATTAACGTTATTAGAATACGGCGAGTAATTGATGCTTCTATTAAACGATTGTCCGATCGATTTAACCCTTCTCCGTGATGGTCTTGCGGCTTTTAATTGCGATCTGGCGTTTTCCTGATGCACTTTCGACTGACTCAAGCCATTTAAACCTAAAAATAGAAAATTTCAATTAAAATATTGAACATTTTAAATTTTTTTCAAAGAATCTAACCTGAGTTTGAGATCACAGTTGGCATAATACCGGAAATGGCAGACGATGCCATAGGCGAGATGTTGAAAGTCGAATTATCAGTTGTTGGAATCGCACGTTGCGGCCAAATGCTCGAGTTCGGGTTAAACATTTGTTCGACTGTATTGTTTATGCCGTTAACGTTGTATCCAATACTTGAATGTAAACTAGGCCTAAAACACAAAAATATTTCATTAGATAAATTTTTCAAATAAGACAAATAAAATGGCGATGTATTTAAAGTAACATTTTGCTTAATATTTTAAATTTTACTACAACTACTAACTCACAAAATCAGTCGAATTTTGATTAAAAAAAAAACCGAAAATGAGAAACTTACGATTGACGTTGCGCATTTAAATCGAGCCACGATGAATTGCAAATGTTACCAAGAGGTGTAATGGTGGGAGGGGGTGGAAAATCCCCTCCTTTTCCATATCTAGCTGGAGACCTTGACATATTCCCCACACTCGGTCTAGGCGATTGTGATTTAATAAACGGTGGACCTCGGCCATTTTCATCTACACTGATATTCAAGCGTTTAGCTTGAAAAATAATTAAAAAATTAAAAATTTTTTCTAAAAAATCTGATAAAATGGTTAAAATGTAACTGTAAAGTAACTTACCTGGGCTATTTAATAAGGTATAATCGACTGGATCCATCAATTCGTGCTTCGATGGAAAATTAACGGAAATTTTACTGCCATAAACATCTTCTTTAGCCATTCGTTTTTTGGCCCTAAAATGAAAAAACAGGAAAAAATTTTAGTGAAAAATAGTAAAAATTATTACTCGCATTAAATTAAGTAATAAAAAGAAACAGTACTCTATAATGAAGCTATAAAGTTCATTAAATTCCTCAGTAGAGGAATCCATGATTGCTCCCAAGTGGACAAAACCAGTAAAGTGAATGAAGAAAAATAGTAAAAATTCGAAATGAAATAAGCTGAAATTTGCATATCACGTGATCACAGCTGGTCAAGTGTAACCATTATAATTAAAAGGGGTATAGGGTAGTTTTATATCATAATAAATAAATTTACATTTTGATCAATTTCGTAGCGAATTTACAATTTTTTTTCAATATTTTCTTCATTTTTCGAGTGAATATTTTATTTTAATGTAATTTGCATGTATAGATTTTAGTTTTATATAATAAAAATTTTTTTTTTTATAATTTATTCTTACCTTTGTGCTGCTTCCGGTGTTGGAAATCGTATAACTGCAGTTGTTTGACTAACCGAAATAACTCTTCCGCCACAATTATCAGATAACTGCTTTAGTCGACTACGAATTTGATTCGTGCTGTGATCCACGGGTAATTTTGTCACAAGTAATTCACAATTTTGACTTTGCTGACCGTTTGACTACGAATAAAAATTTTAATTAAATTAACAACTAAAGAAATAGACACAAATACTGGGGACAGATTAATTTATCAAGAATATTTAAAACTGAAAAAAATTTAAAAAAAAAATAAAACAATCAAAAATATTTTATTACTTATACATAAAATTATATTAAAAAAAAAAAAAATACAATTTCCAGTTCTAAAAATAGCAAATAAATAAATCTGTCCCCGAAAAAATAAATAAAAAATTACTTTAACGGGCGTTCGAAATGGTAATTCGATTAATAAATGAGAAAAATTAAAATGAACATGAGCACAAGCAAGAAGTGGCTCTGGAGCGCAGTTGTTATGTAAAACGATGATGCGAATGTGTCGACGATGATTAAAATCAGACAAATCAACGGCGAAATTCACGTCGCCTGAGATTAAAACAATGGTTGAAGGTGATCCATGAATGTCTGCAAATCTGCGCATGCTTTGTCGTAGTTTATCATCTGCTGCATTTTTCCCCGTTGCATTTATGTGGACGACTGTCACCTAAATCGATAAAAATTATTTAAAAAAATAAAATTTTCGGATTTAAATCGTAAATCCTTAACCTGTGCGTTATTAAGTTCCTGTATAACTTCTTTGCTTTCTTTATTTATATCGCAAACACACATAAATTCAGCTTCGCGGTGATTTTCGAAAAACTTCTTTCGGATGAGTTGCGCTGTAGCTAATGCTGATTTCCCTTTCGGAACCTTAAATAAATTAAAAAAAATATTTAAAATATTAATTTACAATTCCAGAATTTTATTTCTCTTAAAAAACTTCACTTGGCAGTTTTCTATGTCCCAAAAAACACCAATTGGAGGTAAAATCGGTTGTTTGTTGTTAAGAACAACACGATGGAAGTTAACCCCATCTTGTACACCTAAAATATATAAATTAATTTGAATAATAAATCACATTTTCACCATTTTATTTACCAATTTTTGATTTTGCCATGTGTTTTCTTTGTTTTCACTCTTCGTTATGTCATGTTATCAAAATTTCCAATCAGGTGCCTTCATTTTCGATCTTCTTTCCTAGGAAAAATATTAAAATTTATCATTTTAGTTGTTACAAAATTTAAATAAAATTCGTTATAAAAAGATTTGCCAAGATCTTGGATAAATTGCGATGTTTATACTCTTTAATTTAAGTAGCTTTTGGAAAGTTTTGAGATATATATAAATTTAGGCTTAAGATGAATTATAAATTCCTTACCACGTTAAACATTTCCTAGCTACATCTCAGAGCTAGACGACGTCCTTTACGGTCCTTTACTCTACACGGATTTTGTATTTCACTTCGCCTCCATCTTGAATTCATAATCATTTGATTTGACGTCATTCGCTCGCAGTGATGCGTGTGCCATCTGGTGTTAAATTG